>DWUD01000090.1:0-12716 GCA_018236485.1 Plebejus idas
TGAGCAGGCAGTAGGCGTTGGTGTCGCAGTGCATGTCGGGGCCGCTCATCTCGCAAGGGTTGGTGCATTCAGCCTCTGATGTCTGGAAGAACAGGAAATTGTGGTAAATAGAAATGATAAGAGAGACAGATTGGCTTACTTATTTGTAGATTTATATGGACAAGAAATTAATACTTATACGATGAACATAAAGGAATGTAATAAATATAATGTTACACAAAAAGAAATAGGATGTGACGATCTTTGGTAGACAGAAGATAGATAATTACATTCACTAAGGGCTGTTTAGTGTCGTACGGAGAATCTGTCAAAAAATTTTGAATATCCTATTCGGCACTTTATCAGGAAGTGGTGATACAGGCCCTAATGTGAATTAGAAAAAATATTAAGATCCAGTTAAAGAATTAGAAAAAAGTAGACTATTTAATTTTCTAAGCTACTGTTAAGCTACTATATTATTTCTTAAGCTACTATTAAGGGGAGGAGCTTTATGGTGGAGTAAAAAAGATAGATGAAGATAGTAAAGAGATCGTAAAAGAACTGAATGTATAAGAAGTGACACTTACAGCTCCAGCTCCTCTCGTGCTGGTGTTGATAGGGCAGGGGATGCACATGGTCTGTTGTGTCTCCGACTGGTAGGTGCCCTTTTTACACTGGATACAGGTGTTGAGTGTCACGTTGAGGTAGGATCCTGGAATGTTACAACGTTTATGGTAAATTAAAGTTTAAAGATTTGCAGAAGAATAACTTGACGGAAATTGTATGTAGATTAAATTGTAATGTATAGTCATGTTTTGGTATAATAATAGTCAGACAAAAAAAAAGCTAACGTTTTGTCAAACAATGTTTTATTGCCAATGAAGTTGCATTATTTTAGGAACGCGTTCATTAAATACAAAGGTAACAAAAATACCGTGAATTAAGCGATAGTATAATAGGAAACTAATATTGAAGACTATCCAAATTGCATGAGCGAATACATGTCGCAACATGTTGCGTTCGGCCCGCTCCGGCTAGACACCTGCTTCCGGCTATTGTGGCACTCCACTTCCGTTTCAGATTCAATTTCTATTCGTATTGGTATTGTTGAATAAAGGATTGAAACATCCTGAGATTTTCGAGTTTACAGACTTATTTGGGGTTAAAAGGCGAAGTTCAAGTGACAAAGATTTTGTAAAGTTATTAGTGCTTGAAAGTTGAAACATATACGGTAGATACTTAAATAAGTCGGTTGTTATGTAGTCAGTAATGATTATAATAATTCTAAATACTTTGATATTAGTTGTTATTTGACTATCAGACAAGCTATCGCTAACCCACTTGACAGATCAAGACTAACATCAATGAGTTGACCAAAGCTGACATTTTATATACCTAAAGTTGCTTGCAAGTCATTAGCTTTGTCCACATTGTCCCTTTTTTGTTCACAAGGGCATGCGTTATGCGTTGAAATCGTAGCGCGCGCTATGACACTTTTCTTTAACGCGGGTGGATTTTGACGCGCGTTACGGGCATGCCTCACGTTTGCTGTTGACAGCGCTATAAGGCATGCCCTTGATGAACAGAAAAAGGCACAATTTGGACAAAGCTATTTGGACTTTAAAATTTTCTATCATCAAACATTCAGGCATTTGGATCTCACCTGGCGAGCACACCGGCAGCGAGCACTGGTCGGGGGAGGCGGCGCCGGGCTGCGGGGTGGTGGTGCCGGGCGGGCAGGGCGCGCACGCCGCTCCCGCGCCGTTAGCGCGCCATGTGCCGCGCGGACACGGCTCGCAGCCTCCTGAGCTGGACAGCTGTTCGCCTGGTAATCGAAGATATAGTTTAAGCTGTGAATTTTTAAGTAAGTTGGCTTAAGATGCTATCTTAAGTAAAATTAAAGTTATCAATTGACCACTTAGTAATTTCGTTAGTGACAAAGATTAGCATGGCAATTCATCACCATATTGAGATGCTGCTGGAATGGAACACTTCGGGCCTTTGAATTATGTACGAAGGCTACATGAGGAAGATTATTATTCTTATGCTCAACAAATATATTTCTTTCTCCTTAATAAACAATATGAAAGGCTCTTGATTTTCTTTTTTTTACCTGAAGGACAGTCATCTCTGCACTCCGCAGCGGACACTGCCTCTGTGGCCCTAGTAGTTTGTCCTCTTGGACAGGCGATGCAGGTGAATGCTCCCTCTCTAGGCTGGTAAGATCCGTGACCGCAAGGCCTGCAGAGTTCCGCTTCGGCGTCGTAATATTTGCCGGCAGCACATTTTTCTGAAGAGGTAAGTAGTGGCATTAAATGAATTTCAATCATAGTATGTGAATCAAGGGACAAGAGCAGGTTATGTTATCAATATAGGTGAAAACAGCCTGTCCTTTGTAAAAGCGTAAATGCTTCAAAATTTCAACGTTTTGCCATAATTCCAATAACTCGACATATTTTATAACTTTTAATACCTTTACAATCAGCGGCACTCCTTGCGCCAGTAGTTTGAGTGACTCCCGGCTGTCCAGCGATGCTGGGACAGGATGTGCATTGCAACTGACCGGCCTCAGACTGGTATGTGCCAGCGGGGCACGGCTTGCATGTATCACTGGCAGAGTCCAGGTATGTACCGACAGAGCAAGCCACTGAAAAAATAAATAGGTTAGTCAAAATATCATAATCATATTTTAATCGGATCTATTAATTATTAAAATATCTGAATGATATTTTAATTGGATTAAAACATACAAATATTTATAATTATAAATACAATAATTATAAATTATAATAGACAGAATCAAAGATTGACTCTCAATTATTATGTTCATCTTCCTAGATCTTCCCATCTTTGGGAACTATGCCAAGCTTCGACTTTATGGTTTCGACTACCCGAGACTTATTTTCTGAATATTTTCGGATAATACCATAATATTTTCTTACAATAAATCTGCTACAGTATCAGTTTCCTATTAAAAGCGTATCGATGCGACTGTAATGCGAATAATATTTTATTTTAATCGCCTCAATCTGTTTGCGAGAAGAGTTGGATTTTATATCTTATGCCGTTACGTCTGGGTCTAATTTCATTTAACCCCAGGCGATATCAATCTGGAATTACCAGACCGCGCTAGCAGTAAATCAAACAACAATTTACTTGTGTAAACTGTTATTGAGACAAGATCTATGCACTTGATTTAGTTTATATTGTAACGGTAGTCTAAGCTTCTTAGATCTGCTTCACAAACTTAGATTTGAAATTTAAATTAGTTGTAGGAAACCTCTACTATCTGTTTACTTCAAAGTAAATCGTTGTTTTCGTATGGTACAGCATTATATTAAATATTTATCCACTATTTTCCACATAGTATTTTATCTATACGTTAAAATTACATACCACAATCAGGTGCGACGACCACTTGTCCTATTGGACAGGCGTAGTCCGACTCTAACTTGAGACTAGCCGGGTCTGGTACTGTGTTCGGTAGGATGTTTCGTACGTCGAATTGTTCGTCTTCGAGGATGAGTTTTTCGAGCAATCGTTTGACACTAGAACGCTCGTTGTTGCTTCCGTGGATAACTGGGTCGCTGAAATATTGAAAAAATTATAAGGTCCTATTTTATGAAGCTTAATTCATCGACGGGTTAATAGAAAGCATTTCAGCGCGTACGCGTCGCTCTCAAGAGGCAACTAGTACTGACTTGAATGACTCATTAGAATTGCAGAGAGCGCTTAGCAAGCCAGTTATTCTTTTACACCCTTTAAGGTTAGAAGTTTTTAGTGTCTTCCACTAGGTACTTAAGCTGCAGTCCCATATTTTCTGCCTTAAAAATTTTAGACGATATGAAGTATTCACTTCATTTGGATTTATTTTGATCTAAAATAGTGCAACAGTGCAGTTGTGTTACTTACTTAACCGCCGGGAACGAGATTTCGATGTTATACTGATCGCCCGCTTGACGTCCTTCTCTACTGCTTCGTGTCCTAAGTGCCAACATGCAAGTGTTAAGTACATGCTTAATTCAGTGGATAAGAGAGTGTCTAATAGTCGTGCTTAATTGGTTCATTTATTGCCAATAACATAGGTATCCGAAGAAGTGAGTGTAACTAATAGAAGTGCTTCATTGCTTGGTCAGCCTACCCATATGACGTTTCTATCCTCTACGAAAGCCAACACCTCAGAAATCTAAAATCAATTTTGTCTACATTTTGTTTCTGCCTACATTTTTATGTTGCATTTATTGCTACATGTATATCTTCATCAACTTACTCTTCTACTGGAATGATCGCGTCCAGGACGTATGTGTCTTCGGCATTGGTAGTTGGAGGACTGGATACTTGTCTTGTTTGACGGAGATTGGAGCGGTGGTCACACTTAACGTTGATATCCAATTCCTTGCACTCCCGTGTACCTACATGGTAAATTACATTACATGGTGCCTGGTGGTTTCATGTTGTGATACATAACGCACAATATAAGATTTGAGTTGCATAAAAAATGACAAAAATTACATCAATCGAAAATATGCTTACCGTCAACAGCATAACTGCAGAAGTTCCAATCTCTGTTGAGTTGGTTGATAGCACTTCGTACTTTCTGTCTGAGTACAGCTTGTCCAGCATCGTTGCACAGTACGGAGCTTGGGAAGTTCATTGAGATTTTGAAGACGCGTTGAGCCGGCGAAGCAGCTAAAGGAAGAAATGAATATTTATAGTAAAGTAAAGTAAGTAAATACCCATTTTCATTTTGTAACTATTGATGAAAAACTTACGCGAGCAAGCAGGGTATACGAGTGGTAGAGTTGGTTCGTTTGTTGGTCTCCAGAAACCTTCTGCGCCGCAAGTGTAGAACGGTGGCACTGGTTGCGAGAACCTGAGGCCATCGCGACAGGCTATTTCACACACTTTGAATTGGCCTCCCGCGCCCCAGTCGCGACATGATTGATAGCCTCCAAGCGGATCAGGAAGAGTAGGGCAGAATTCAGCTGAAAATAACATTATTATTAGATCGAATTTGGTTGGAAGAGTAGAAATTAGTTTAAGAAGTAAATAGAAATTCTGTTTACCTAAAACTGTGACCTTAAATGTACAAGTAGCCGCGTTACCGGCACCATCGTAAGCGACATACGCGATTTCATACGCTCCCCAGGCAAGGTTCTGTCCAGGTTTGTGTCCAGATTTTTCGACAACTTTAGTGACTCCCACATTATCACTGAAGGCTGGTACATCCCAGCTAACGATCGATGATCCATTCTTAGCGATAACCCACAAGTCTCCAGGGCAACGGTCAACTCTCGGTGGCTCCTTGTCAACTTGAAGTTGTTGGCATTTCGGACCGCCATAACCATTGGGACATATTCTCTGGCCGCAATGCGATGGCACGATTCTTTCCACGCCACCCAAAATGTCTTCATAGCCGGCCCAAGTGAGAACTAAGCCACTGTAAAGTACTGGCTCGGTTCTACAGTCGCGAACTTGTTTTTGGATCTCATTTGTAACGTCCAAAGCACGATTCCAGATTTGAACTTTAGTCAAATGTCCTTGGAAGCCAGATTCAGTGTAGGTTTTGGAGTTATCCGACTGAGGTTTGCCGAGGGTTACCCAAACACTAAAATAATTTAAAGTTATCATATTAATATGTATTAAAAACATAAATGGCTCACAATACAAAAGTTTAAATATAAATGAAACTTACTATTTCGGTAATGTCTTTCCGCTGCCATATCCCTTCAATTTGCTAGCAATAAGTCCTTCAGTAATAAGAGTCAATTCACCGCCCTTGTTACCGTCCCAAACCAATGCGACGTGGTGCCATTGTCCATCATTAATTGTAGCGAACTCTCCAAAGCTTAGATATACATCTTGAAGCTCTGGGAACAACGATACTTGTACTCCGTTGGAGTGAGCTTGGATAATGCTTCTTCTATTTAGTGCAATATGAGAGTTGCTAAAAAAGGAATATTAATATCATTATTTCATCAGCTCTATTGTTATATTTTCTTAGGTACAATAGTAACAATGTATTTTCAAATATTATTTACCTGACGCTGTATGCTGTAAAGAAAATTCCGCCTTCGTCCTGTTGAGTGTATTGAACCCACAAGGCGATTGTTAGGCTTCCGGTAGAACCAGTGTCAAATGGCACCACTTGGGCTGCACTTGAACGTAGTGGGTCACTGAAGTAGAGGTCATAATCTACGCTGATCGCTGTAATTACACACATTAACATTTTAAAACAATTATACGTATATGTTAATACCAGTAAAGCTATTTATATTTCTAGAAAAACAGGTTCAAATTATCGTATTAAAATAAAGTGCAAAGTAGGTGAACACTAATTCAAAGACTTACATTTTCTGCAGTCATCGCCAGTCATATTGAATGGACATTGACAGTAGAATCTACCAGGCAGATCAATGCAAGTGGCAGATGGAGGACATGAATTTTCCTTGCAGTCAACAATATCTTCATCGCAGTCCTTTCCTTTGAATCCAGGCGCACAGATGCAAGAGTAACCTTCTCCGTCATCGATGCATGTGGCACCGTTCTGACATAATCCAGCCTCACAAGCATCAAATTCGTACTGGCAACCAATGCCGGTGTAGTCCAAAGAACAAGTACAGTTCAATCCAGAGCCAAAGTCCTGACATTTACCGCCATGCATACAAGGACTGCCAATACATCTTTCTGGCGCGGTTTCACATTGTTTGCCATCTGTTCCGCTTGGGCACCTAATAAAATAAAATGGTTTTATTTAATACACCAAGATTATTATCAAAAAAAATTATAAGATGAAATATTAGAATACTTACACACAGAAAAAGTCTTGGAAGAGGTCGATACACTTGGCATGATTTTGGCATGGTAAGTTCTCACAGTTGCCGATATCACGTTCGCACCTGTGTCCTGTCCATCCAGGTTGACATATACATTTGTAGTTGTCGATTTCGTCCTTACAAGAACCGCCGTTATAACAAGGATCTGATGCACAATCATCGATGTTTGTTTCACACATTTCTCCAGTAAAACCTTCTCGGCAGACACATTTGAATTTGTTATCAAGATCAATGCACCTTTCAGTACCAGCTGGATTACAAGGTTCGTTCAAACATTCGTCTATAGCAGATTCACATTGTTGACCTATGAAACCCGGGCGGCACTTGCATACGAATCCATCTATTTGATCAATACATGAAGCGCCATTTTGACAAGGATCAGATGCACAATCGTCAATGGTATGTTGGCAGCGTTTTCCTGTGTATCCGGCTTCGCAAACACAAGTGAAGTCATCGATTCCGTCCACGCATCGTCCACCGTTTTCACATGGGGATATGATACATTCATTGATATTGATATCACACGAAGGTCCAGACCAACCAGGATCACAGACACATTGATGCGAGTGCAGTTTGTCGACACATATTCCGTGTCTGCAAGGTTCGTTAGCACACAGATCTATCTTTTCATGACATCTCTTGCCGGTGAATCCAGGTGGGCAAGCACAACTGAAATCGTTTACTAGATCGGTACAAGCAGCGCCGAGCAGACATGGCTTTTCAATGCAGTCATCAGTGTTAATTTCGCAAAGTTGGCCTTCCCATCCAGGTAAACATTCGCATTTGTAACGGCCTTGTTGTAAAGCTGTACACGAAGCTCCGTTTTTGCAAGGGTTTCCATTTGCAGTACAAGGATCAATCTGTAAAATACACGGTAATTATTCTTCAAAATTAAAAATAATATACTCATAATTTTAATAATAATTTTACTGACACATACACAATTTGCAATAATTTTGTACTTACAGTTATGTCACAATCAAGACCAGTGTATCCAGATCTGCATAAGCAGGTAAAGTTGTTATATCCTGGTTCATCCTTGCACATAGCGCGTTCTGGGCAGGTGTCATTTCTACAGTCGGACCTTTCTTCTTGACAATTTATACCTCCATAGCCTGTTGGACAAGAGCACCTGTACCCTTGTGGCATATCGATACATGTTCCGCCGTTGTAGCAAGGCTGACTTGAACATTCGTCTATATCAATTTCACAGCGACGTCCAGAGAATCCAGCAGGACAGTAACATTGGACGCCATGTCCCTTTGGTACGCAAAGACCACCGTGTTGGCAAGCACTGTTGGAACATTCAACTGGAATACATTCTTCTAATCCAGTTGTACCCGTTCCTACTGTTTTCATATTAGTTGGACATTCCATACACAGTGTTTGACCGATCGCGTTTTGGTAGAAGTTTTTAGGACATTGAGAGCAGGGTGCTAAGCCCGTAGGTGAATATGTTCCAGGTGCACACTTAGCTCTACATTTGTCTTTTCCAGATGCAGCTGGTTGATATGTGTACGTATTTACTGGACATGCCTGACAGTCCTTAAATCCTCCAAGAGGTGGTTCACCAGTGAAACTGTTTCTTGGGCACTCTAAGCATGGCACAAGTCCTGTGGGTGAATAAGTTCCGTAACCACAAACTGGTACACATTCAGATAGATCCTTTGATCCTTCTTCTTTGGTAAATGTGCCTTGAGGACATCTCAAGCATGATCCTTGACGAGCTTGATTTTGGAAGAATCCACGTGGACACATGGTACAAGTCTTTTGTTTTTCCCCAGCATAAGTACCGGCTGGACAATGCACTAAAATAAAAGATAATATAACAGTTAGTTGTCATATCATAAAAAAAGTATTCGTTTGCTTCTTACAAACTAAAAATACTTACAGCATCTTGGAACATCGTTGGTGTCCATATTTAATACCTCTCCAATGCTACAAGTAAATCCTCGAGATATAGAACTTCTGATAGCGCGCAGTGGCGGACATTGGTTTCCAATAGATGAAACATTAAGAATAGGCTCAATAAGTGCACTTGCATATGGCACTGACAAGTCAAATATGAGGTTCAAAGTGGAGCCGCAAAGGTCGTACAGTTGAGTCTGCCTAATGGCTGGAGTAATAGCAAGAACGAAGTCCATTTTAACAACGTTTTCATCAAGAAGGTTTGGCATTACTTTGATGAATGTTACGTTAATATTTACATTGACAGCAGAACAACGTTGCGATAATCTTTCGTTTAAGACTCCATCATACTGAGCTAGGAGATCTTTGTACTGAGGTAGGCAAGCACTGGATACAGCTCCGAGAGCGCGATATTGAACACTGGCAACAACATGGTAGGACGCTTGTTGAGTATCTGAAACAGGTTTATAATATTAGTAACGTTAATATTAAGGTATACGGATGTAGAGTTACTTAATTTTTTGGTGATATTTACTTTCAGATACACAATCAGGTACGACAGCAGTAGGCATCCATTGGCGTTTCGATTCACATACGAACGTTTTGACGGGCTCCCCATCTGTGAATCTGTAGCCAGGGCTACATGTGGCAATACATTGAATACCTCTATCTCCAGGTAAGCAATTAATAGCTCCGTGAGTGGGAGGCTGGAGTTCCCAATCGACGCATGGAGTGGCTTGTACTGATACCTGTAATAAAATTAATAATTTTTAATATTACAAGGCATTTAAAACTTTAATAAAGATAAGGTATAGTTAAGAAAATACGTACCTGGAAGTAGCACTGGGCCTTATTGCCATATTTATCAGAAGCAACAACGGTTACATTTTCATAGCCACGAATAGGTATTACTGCCCTTTCTGGAATAAATTTGAGGAACACTTCTCCAGATGCGTCTGTGGCGTTTATTCTTCTTCTCGTTTCATTAAAGTTAACTGCATAGCTGTCTTGCTTATCTACCAACTCAATTACATAACTTTGTGGGCAGCTTAGTTTAGGAGGCGTGTAATCTGGTACGGTAATATTAACTTCGCAAATAGCAACATTTCCATCAAAGTCAAACGCTACGTATCTTACAACCATGTTATGAAAAACTTGTATTGGTGTTCTGAAGTGCTGAGGAGTGACTTCTAATCTGGCGATAGCTCCGGAGTTATCCGTAGCAGTTGGTTCAGTGAAATTCACGGGCAATAATCCACCATTCACATCAGTTTGTACAACAATAGGATGTTGAGGACAGTTTTGGAAGACGGGCGGTTCATTGTCTGAAATTATGAATATTCTTAGATAAAAATACCAATATTATAAGATTTGATTTTAAAATGATGTAGTACATCAGATAAAATACCCAACTTACCAACACATGGAGAGTATCCATAGTCGTAACCTAAGAGAGGTTCAACAGATGGTTCATCGCATCCCATAAGCTCGAATTTGAGGCAAGCGTTATCCATGAAGCTCACAATACCAAGGATAACAAATCTTGCTTGGACGTACTTAGGCAGGGTGATCATTGCAAGCTCACCATAATTACCCGGATCTCTCATAGTTAGATTGAAATTGGGGAAGTATACCACATAATTTTCATTTTCGGCTTGCTTGTAGAAAAATCTTATTTCAGTTGGCCTGCCTACAATGTCTGATGTAACTACACCTTTTACTAAAATAGCTTTAACCCTGTGTACTTTTCCTAAATCGACGCTAACGTACGTGAACGCCTCTTGTTTACCACACCAACCAGTTACTGAGTTCAATCTAATATTTTTGGCTTCATAGTTAGGTCGTTCCGATGTTGCATTGATAGCTGAATCGGGAATTCTGCCAGACGCTAAACCTAGAGGCTTAATGACTTTGCATTCTGGTTCGCGCATACAAGTGATTGGGCGAGGATTGATAAGAATGTATCCCGGTCTTGAGCAGCCGAATAATACTTCCGAGCCTTGTTCGTAGCTTCTTGCGATTTGATAACCATCAGCGGGACGGCCAGGATCTTCACAGACTGGACCTTCGCATCTCAAGTCACCAAAGTCCCAAATACCGCTGGCTTGACATCTCACAACGTTATCATGTTTGCTGGTTTGTCCGGCCAATTTGAATGTATTTTGACATCCGAAGAAGAATGAGCTCTGATAACGAGTGTCCAAATATTGACCGTATTCGGCACCAGGTGTTGGCATGGGGACACCACAATCTTGGCGTGGACACTGCGGTTGTGCGCCTGAGAGCCAATAATCTGGTAGACCCTGTAAGTGAAGAAAATTAGTGTAGTTGTAATTATTATATCACGCAACAAATCTTAAATAGTAGAAAAACAGCACATACCGGTTTTGGATCGTAAACACATTGCCTGAAGGATGATGTCGCAGTATTCCTTAAATATCTGCCTGGAGATGTACAAGTTATAGTGACATTGTCCCTGTATGGTACTAAAACGCTTTCAGGGTCGTTCCTAATGATTTCAAGTCCATCGTTTTTGTCGTCCGATAAAGTGACACATCTAGCATCTGCAAGAGAAGACATGTTTAATAAGGGTTGTTTTTTTGTTAAACGTATTTAATGTAGTAAAATTGATTTCAAAGTAACGTACATTGACATTCAGGAGCTGTTCCGTTCCATGTTCCGCTTGACGTACAAAGCAAGGAAGAAAATCCTGACATCACATAACCAAAATCACATTGGAAATCTACTATGTCTCCAAAATGATATTGCGCTTTAGTAGATAACAGTAATCCATTCTCAGGTGCAGATAATGGTGGGCACATAACAGGTACACATGACTTATTTCTTTGGTAAGTATCACCGTCTCTTTCACCAGTTTCAGAAGTCTCAATAGAGAACCCTGCTGTTCCGTTGTATGAGTAGAGTTCATATCCAATATTACAAGCACACGTGAAGTTTCCAGGACTGAAATAAGAAACATACTTACTAGCCGGATTATAACAATCGAGGCAAGTTGAGTCTTACAAACCAAATTATTTTTTTTTCATTGCAATAAGTTGAATCTCAATAGAATGATTTCTTACTTACGTATTCAAACATTTTTGGTCACATCCACCATTGTTTTCATTACACTCATTTATATCCAAACAGTCGAGTCGAGCGCAACCCATGACTTCAAGCTTCAAGCAAGGTGCACCAACATAATCTTGGATTTTAAATTTGACGTACTGAGCTTCAATCGGCATGGGCAAATTGAGGACTGACAGAGTAGGTTCCAATATTCTGAATTCAACTGCTGTGCCATCAGGATTTGTGTAATCTTTAAATACATCAGCAAGGTCGTTAGTGTATTGAATCCTAATAGCTGATGTAAAGGCAATATTGCCGTCTGCTCTCATAACGCTCATTGTGCGGAAACCTCTAATAATGGTGGGTGCTCTTAAATCGATTAGAACCCAATTTGCACCTGCTTCTAAGTTATTACCACACCAGCCTCCTCCATTATTCAATCGGATCATCTAAAAAAAACATAAGGTATACATGAAACATAGTAATTGATTAGTTATGTTATATAGCATCAAAGCTTTATGAGGTTTTATTATTTACCCCTTTGTAATATCCAGGTTCGGAGGCAGACGTCGTAATAGATTCATCGGGAATAGCACCATTTATTAGCCCTAGATCACCGACTGGTCGGCAATCCATGTTTTGAGCAAAGCCAGGTCGGCATGGGCAGAAGAAACCACCTTGCGTGTTTTTACATTCTGTAGAAACTGAATCGCATTGGCTACTAGAGCATTCGTTGATGTCTTCGCATACTGGTGTAGCGTCAAATTGTTGGTTAGTTCCACATCTTATTATGCTTGGGCCGTTTAGCTTGAATCCTAGTAACAACAAATGTTAAGTTTCAAGATATCAATAAAATTAAAGTATGATGAATAGGAAAGAAAGAGTCCCCTCATTGTATTCACTGTAGGGTTACAGAAGACTTAA
>DWUD01000091.1:0-12667 GCA_018236485.1 Plebejus idas
CCAATGCCCAATTACAAAAAAAAATTGGTCGTTCAGCGTTGCTACTTTCACAGTGAACTCTATAAGGGACACATACCCTTAAATATTATCACCTAGTTTAATTACCCATTGTAGATTCATTCAGTAACAAATTGACACAAATAATTATTTGAGTATGATTTAGAGAGGTTCAATTATTTTAGCTCTACATAATTGTACTTTATTTTAGCATCAAAACACTTTTAATTAAAAATAGAAAGTAGTTACGCTATCTGAAACCAAAATAAAAACAACAAGTAATGGAAATTCTCTCCTCGGTTAGTAAATATTAATTATTACGTCCACGAGGCTGTCATCACGTATTTATGACGTCATAAAGTAGCACCCACGGCGCTCATCCGGCCGGCAGCAGGAATATATTAGCTGCAGACACACCTATACAAATTATGCTGTAAAAAGTTATCTATATTAAATCTATGGGGGGACGATTTATTGCTAGTAATGCAGTTAATTGCTAGCAGGTGTTAAACTTCAAAGAAGTCTTTTGAATAAACTGCCGATCCGTACTCCGTACTCAACTCCGTAGTATTAATTATTAAATATTATTTAAGTGAGGATCTTTAACTTTCCTTTTAAAGAGTATCCTGAAGTCAGCTTTTCTTTAGCCGGCCTCTAGACGATCAATTCTATAATGTATTGTCAATATCACGATTTAATTTTATTGAACAGTTTATTTGACAATTAGATTGAAGGCGCGCGATGCTTAATATCAACCCTAGACGGTGAAATAATATTACGCAATACGTGATATCGCGCAATATAATTGCTCGTCTAGGTTTCCGCTTACAGAAGATTATCTCTCACATAATGTCAGCTCCTTTATTATCCTAGAGAGATACAGACACACGCGATCAATTCACATTCGCACTAGAGTAAAACCACAGATTTCAGTTACTCTACGTAGAACGGTCTACGTATTGAAAGACTATTGGCGTAACTGCTTGGGGTTTAAGAGGATAGCCGAAATCTATAACATCATAGCTTCAGAAATAATCTCTATCAAATTACATAAGAATGATTGTCAGAAATTAGACCTACATCCATCCTACATCATTGCTTTGCTTATAATTCACAAATTAAGTGTATCAATGAACATGACTTAATAGTTGATACCACCAGTCTTCACCACCATAAAGTAAATACTACAATTACTAGTTACTAGTTTTACTTTAAATATAATGTAGTAAACATAGATTACTGTTTCACCTCAGCCGTGTAATAACAAATACATTACTTATAATAATACAGATGGACGACTCCGTAATTTCTACCATTTCATAATTCATAAGAATGTCTGCGTGTTTATTGTTGATTTTTTATTGCAGTTTGATATTTTATATGAAGCATTTTATAACTATGAGGTTGCGAAAGAAATAGTTATATGTCAAATTAAGGAAAGATGCATTGGGGCCTTCTCTTGTAGTCTTACAGCATACCCCACAAAACGGTGACTCTAGTTCAAAATAAACTATCTACTTCAAAATAAAGAGAGTATGAGATACATACTGATTACTGAAGTATTTATCAGTGTTTATACGATTTTGTCAAACTTAACGACACACGAATACCGATTGTATTCGTGCCCCTTCCTTGCCCTCCAAGACCATACCAAACGAGGTGAAATGAAAAGTTGGCTACATTTGGCAATATGAAAAGCTCCCACCTTCTGAGTTAAAACGTTCATCAACTCTATATAATTTATCCAAGGCATTAGACAAAGTATTTAACAATTATTTACGAGGAGGTACTAATAGAGGACATAACTAACGTCGAGCTAACGTCCGCGTCAGCGACACAAGCGGCTGGCGAGTGGACATTATCATAAAGAAAGTGTGCGCCCGCGCCGCGTCGCCCCGCGCCTAAACATCTCAGAGAAAATATGGCCGATTGCTATGCACTTTTGCCTTCGTCGACCAGGGTTGACTACTAATTAATTGTTTACAATAAGCAGCTACATACATTAAATATTAAAAAAGAAACAGAAACAGGCCGTTCGAGAAACTACCGAGCTAATACATTAAACAACTTTTTCAGTGTTATAATAATTCCTCGTCATAAATCCCTTCCTTCTACGTTGTCCCCCTACCCTCACCATAATGTTTTAGTATGTAATGCGTACATCGGTTTCGCGACTAAACAAATTAATATGGAGTTACCAAAGACAAGCGAAAATTCTGCACCAGACGCTCTGCAGTTTTTACTTTTGGATGCATCAACCTTTGGGGGTAATGTGCAGCGCGTGGCCTCTTCAAGCTTAAACCACTGAACCAATTTTTATGAAAGACGGTATAGAGATTTTTTTATTTTTATATATTTTTTTAAGAAGGCAGGTCGCTGTAGCCCTGACGTCATTGCGACTCATAAGGATCTATTGTGACTCCTTCGCACTAGAGTATCATTCCCAACCTAATCATCAAAGGCCTATGTCCAGCAGTGGACGAATATTATATAGGCAACCCAATACTGCTCATAAATTGAACGATATAGTTTGGGTTGGTGCCACGAATTTCCTTATCCGGTATAGGGATACTCTTAAACACGGAGAGGACTTAGAATAGTTTTTTATGGCAAATCCCGCGTGAAAAATAAATGTCTGTGTAACGAAGTAGCGCCTATCTACTCAAAGTATAAAATATCCTGGCATTAGGCAGTGGCAGCCCTGCTGCTCACAGAGGCCACCTCCGTCCGTCGTCGCTCATTTTCTCCCGCGCCATCTTGTTAATATACATGACCATTGACAGACCTCTATTTATTATGTGCGTAAATGCATAATATAGGAACTTTACATACATTGCATGCATTTATAGCTTGTACGCAAGACGTATGCTATAAAACGTAAAGCATATTTTTATACCATTTACCTCAACGCAAATCTAAAATTGGTATCTAAACTCTCTTCTAAAATAAAATTCATCGCTCAACAGATCGTCTTACCTAATAAAAAAATTGGATCGATAAATCATAGGATCAAGAAAAATATTACCGGGATTATTTTGAGATAGATGTCCAAATGACTATAAAACTTAAATCCAATTTTATAAAAAACATAATACCACCTTTTATAAAATCATTGAAAAATTGAGAATAATTAATAAAATGTGAGGATTTACATAACATTATTATTATTCAGTATAGAGCCATATAAAAATGGGATCAATTCAATTTGTAATGTTGTCAACCGTCGTAAAAGTTATGATATCAAGTCATCTTTACTGCGTCCGATACGATCGTAAGGTTATCGTATTGAAATTGATAAAAAAAGGTATTTAAGGTTTTAACATCTAATAAAACTATTTGAGAGCAGTACGGAAAAGGAAGCATTAAAATAAGACAAAATAGTTGTGTTTCAAATTAATTCAATGTAAATAAATTAGATGATATCAAATAGGTATAGGTACGACTGTAATAGTAAAACATCATAAATATTGAAATTTTAAATCTGAAATGCTTTAACTATGTTTGAAGAAAGACTTCTTCAAACATAGTTAATGCATTTCTTTTTTTCTTTCAGTTAATTTTCAGGTATCATTTTAGTTGGACAGCATCGAAATTGACAAAATTCTCTGATCGCACTCTCTAAAAACACTTTCTCGAAATGGGTGGTCCGTGTAATACCAAACAGAATCAGCCTCATTACAGTCTGGGGACGGATCAATCATACACATTTGATTTCAAATTAAAATGAGACCGCGTGGGCCGCACACGAAGTAGGAGGACGCGAGACGGGCTTCTTAAGTGACGATTACATGCATTTAATTTGCTAGGATTAAGCAGGATTAAGCCTTGTTATTATTTGCATGCAAATGAAACGCCTTGTTACGGATAACTTCTGTAAATATGCGATAAGTAATGCAGTCTTCATTGTGATACAATGAACAAATTTTATTTATTTTGAAATGCACTAGGAAGTACTTACGCCTCAGTATGTGTACCTACTACCTAGGCACTTAATACTAAGGAAACATTAAATAGAGGTCTATAGTTTTTTACGTATTTTTGACAATAATGTCGCTTTATGTTTACTACCACGCCACTTAGGATAACAATAACGCACTTACATAAATTGTTGTAAGTGCGTAAATTGTAAGGAGCAATGCTCCAGTAAACGTTTGCCTTTGCAACTCAAAGGCGTCCATCTTTCATTCGAGATATGTTTTAATTATTTTACAAACATAAACGTCGCTCGGAGCTGGTCTACTGACGGACCGAATTTCTCCGACAATTGCTCTAAACATCACGTCGTTGCCGCCGGCGGAGCCATTACCCAACCAAATGACACCACATTACACCAAATTACAACAAATGACCACGTTTCCACTCCTGGAAATTAAATCAGCGATCTTCTGTGTCAATTATGTAACCTTAATTTTATAATAATAGTCTCCGTAGTCCGTACATCTTTTCAATTGCAATAATTTTGGTGTGAACGAAAATGACAGAACTTAAGCAAAAGTTATTCAAAAGCTGATGCACACTAAATACTTAACAATTTGGCTCGGACCCTGAATCGACTGAGCATTTAAGATCCTCAAGATGATATCCTTATAACAGACTAGTGACGCACTTGCTTCACAACTGTCATAGTAATATAACCCTATATAAATTAGCTTTTTCATACTAAATATTGTCATCTGCTTGTTTCAGATGCGCGAGAGCGGGTAGCATGGGGCAGGCCGGCAGCCAGCCGAGCGGCGCCGAGCGCGCGCGCCGCGCACTCACCCTGCCGCACGAGCCGCTCCGACATGCGCCCAAGGTACCAGTCCTAGCACTGATAAGGAGAAAAAGATATAGGGAGAGAAAGTATACAGCAATATGATAAAGAAGAAAATAGGATATAACTAACAAAACCCTCCCATTCGCCCAACATAAGGATGAAAACAACACCAATTTAACAAAACCCTAGAGTTAAATAAGTAGAGCGCTAAACGCGAACTCTTAATTATGTGATTTTTGTGTTCCAAATGTGCTCTTCTTCTTCTAATAAATAAATAAACCATATCCGCAGGTGCTTCCGTCGCTAACGGCGTCGCCGCGTCTCCGTAGCACGGACAACGGTGCCATCCTCCACTCTGGAGGCACCATCAGCGGTAGACGACCCGGCCCCGAGACCAGGGTACCTCATGGACACGTGGTAAGCATAGAATAGAATATTTAAGTATAATATACATCATTACCAAAATATAACAGTATAATTAAATTATATGACTTAAAATAAACATAATCATGTATTTACCACACAATCAATACTAATTCCTACTACCTATACCTAAAAGGTCAAGTCAGATACAGGCAAAGGCACTTCCTTTTGCTACAGAGACATGAGTCCTGAAACCTAACAAAGGGATCGTAAAGCATCCTCGGTACTAGCCACAGCGATAACTTTCCGCTTTCTAAATGATTTGAGCCAGGACTTTCTGGTATTTCATTTATAAACCTTTCTCATTCCATCCCTGACTTTGAATAAATATCTTGGTATTTAGATGAAGCTTCCGGGTCGAGGACATGTCTATTACACGATATCAATCGTGTCGTCTTAGTCAATGGAAGTCAGGAGTTATACGCCATTGTGAACCTCAGATTAGAAAATATTAATGAGCGCTTCCGTAAATAGTTCCAATGTTTACTTCACTCGCTTCAATAGACTGACCCTTTGACGCTATCTACCATTGACTGAATCGATCGTATATCTGCCTGAGGTTTCAACGAACGGTTTCTTATCAACACCCTACAAGAACAGCAATGTTCGTATATGGGTGTCTGTTCATGGTAGTCTCAAGAGGATGCTCCGATTTTGATTTCTTTTAATCGATTTAAGGCTTCTATGAAAGAGATTGTTTTAGCTACATTATTATCAGATATGTGTCTATTGTTTTGAATTTAATTATGTCACTTAAAATTAGTTAGTTTGTTTTCTCTTACATAATAATTAATTATACTATCAATTTCTTTCACACTTTCCTGTCTTTTCTTCCAGCACTCGAACGTGTTCCGGTCGCGGTCAGCAGGCGGCGTGGGGGAGGCGCGAGAGCCGCTGCACCGATCACACACTAACCTCGACATCAGACATGACGGTTGGTATTATTTTATGTGGTAGATCTACAACGTTTAATGATATTATCAGGAGATAGAGATTTTTTCGGTAAACACTAACTTGTATCTGAATTTCACGATACGTTCTATTCGAATTAGTGCGATTATGTCTTCGGTTACATTTCAAAGTTTTTTACTTTCTATTTCAGGGAATAGTCTCAACAAGCGGTTTGGATCTGAACCAGATCTGAGAATAGAAGAGGAACAGAAAAAGAAGTCAAACACTAGACATTTTAGAAAAAAATATAGAGCACCACAACCTCCTGCAGCGGTAAGGATTTCTTTTTATTTTGGCATCATAGTATATTTTTGTAGATGGAGGCACAAAGCAAAACGATCAGCATTCCTTGTGGCTTGTATTATGGGAAACCTTAAAAATGTCGATACAACAGTTATAATTTTACAGTATGTCATAAAAGTAATTTTTTTGTGCATGTTTCAGAATCGTGACGGGTCATCGCCAGATTCGAGAGGTAACAACACGAAGACTGAACCAAATAAAAAACTTAGATTATTTAGAACTAGAAACGAGAGCAAGCAATTAAATGGTAATATCGATATAAAAACGCCTGTGTATAAAAGTTTCAATGACTTCAAATCATTAGAAACCACCGAACAATTAGAAAGACGGTATAAATCATTAAATAAGGGTAAAGAAACGAACCTTCAATACCCTGACAACAGGGATATGATCCAAAGCACTGCATCCCTGAAGAGAGAAGAACGTCTTCTACAGGCGCGACAAGATTATAAAAATGCGAGATCAGATAGAGCGGGTGCACAAAGGTCAAAAATACTAAGAGCGATTGAGCAACCTGAAGCTTGGAAGTCACCACTTATAAATAAAAACTTTAGATACTCGGAAAGGTTTAGAAAAGACGAAAACGATTCGCCTGTTTTAAGGCGAGAAAAAACATTCGACAGTTTATTCTTCAACGAAAGTAGAAACGATTCACCTAACTCATATGACAACAAAAATAAATATGGAAACCCCAAAGCAGTCAGCCCTCTAGGTGACAGGAACCAGCCTTTCAGAAAGTCTCTTCCTTCATTACTCGCCAAAAGTAAAGAAGTAAAAGATGAATTTCAATTAGAACTTAAAAAGGCAACGAATAGAGTTAAGAACGAATTAGGAGATACACATAGATTAAGCGATACAAAAACTAGTCACGATAAACTTCATAAAAACCCAACGAAAAACGACTTTCATGGCAAGGTCAGAGAATCTAGTCTTAAATTGGATAATAATACGAAACAAGAGTCTAAAGTTATTAGTGTCAATATGAGGAAACCGTTAAGTAGACTCAACGACGGGAAAATGAAAGCTTCTCCTCAAACTAGAGTGAATAGCGAAAACTCCGATAAGTTCACATTTGACAAAGAAAACGGGACGATGAATGATCGAGGCCAAGCGTCGGGGAAAGAATCAACGCCAGAACATTCACCCACGAGAAGGCAAAAACTATCGCAAAATAATCTCAATGATAGGTAAGTCAATGAAAAATTTAATAATTTTGTTTAATTTTATGATATCAATAATACTTATCATTAAAGATGACGTACTTATCTATATATACATAGTTTAAATATTTTCGTTTAAAATTATCTTAACTTTTTTCAGGCAAAAATCTGCGCCATCCAAACAATTTTATTTTGGAATGATCGAAAATAAACAACCTGAACCGAGTGATCGACTCAAAGATTTCCCAGGTCTGGGGACACCGATCATTGAGGAATTCAATAATTTCCATCTCATCGAGAAAAAGTTACTGGGATATCACGATGAAGATGAAATGGAAAAGTTTAACGAGAAATTAAAAGTGGAGTGTAAAAGAAATTGTAAGTATTTAAATTGGAATTAACTTGTAGATTTCTTCTCGTGATGTTTATATATATATTTTGTACAGTGTCATCGGAGTCAGCGCTGTCATCAGACGGATCAGAAGGCGAGGGCTCCGACAGCTCCTTGGGGATCGCACTACGACTGCGGCCGACCATGCCAAAGAAAATGCCAAATACGCCACACTTCTCCCCCGCAGCTGCTTGGAGACAATTAGCTAGCTTGGACGCTCAACTTGCAGGTGAGAAAAATATTCTTTCACCCTTTTTAATATCGAAAACCGTTTTTATGAGTAAGTGATTTCTTGGCTTGACATCTAAAAATTGTGTTTGTTTGTCAACAGAAACACAGCCTCTAGCAGTTGTAACAAAATTGATGGGAGACATATCGGCCGAGTCATCGCCGCGCTCGGACCAGTCGGCCGACAAATCCGGGGACTCGGGCATTTCGGGTGACCACGGCCATAGTGATCACAGGCTTGACTCTCCAAGAGACGTAAGTCCTAAGTCCAGGATACCTAGAACATAAAATTTAAAGAAATATAAAAGGGTAAAATTGTTCTACATTTTTTTTTTATTTATTCGATAGTTTTATGGTATTTAAGTACCTATTGGACAATTTTTAGGACTTACATCGTTAAAACTGATTAGCTTTTCCAAGCCACGGAAATTAAGTTTTAGTAAATCTTTTAGATCCCAGACACGGCCGCATGGACGCCGCAACAGGACCTCGGCGACAGCAGCTCGGACGGCGCTGGTGGTGGTCACGACATCCATGGCGCGGTTGTCGCCACCTACAGCCCGGGAGCCCAGCCCTTCAGCCTCACCCTGCCCAGGGACCAGGATAAAGTGAGACACACCACGCTTACAAGTGCGCGGGACGTTAGGGCTGAGTAGATGAGATAAAGTTTAAGTGTTTTGTTTGTATTTTACTTGTTATTGTTGCAATATCTTCTTGAAATTTTCAAGCGAAATTTTATCTCAAATGCTCTAAAACATTGTTTTCATTTATTTTGTCGAAATTGATATGTTCATCATGTTTGTTTACGGTTTTGGGTGTAGTTCTCATGTCATTAATTATTATGTAATTTATTGGCTACAATAGGAGAAATCAGTTATTGTAACTAACCTAACTAATGAGTGTGTCACTGTAGTTGATTTTACCTAACCTCCCGTGTGCTCTCTGAGGAGGAGTAAAGATGAATTTGCTGCGCACGCTGAACTAATCTTGTCCTAACACCTCTCTTTATTTTAATAATGTTTGAATGGTTCTATCTTCTTTTTCAATTGTATTTTTTTAATAAAATTTTATAAATATTTGTAGGTACTACTAATACCCTTTGCATGATTTATTTTATATTTGTGAAAATTTTGGTTTTTATCATGTCTTGGTGTGTTTTGTATAATTATTTATATCTTCTTAGCACGTCCATGGTTTATAACAACACATATATTTTTATTTTATTTATTATAAAGTCTAACTATGATTAACTGTGTACCTAGCAACTTTTAATCCCATCCTTGCCTACCATAATATGTCTCGTTAAGTTCTGTGCTTGACATTTTTATAACATCGCATAACTTTTCCAGGAATGTTTGCTTCAAGACATTTTTATCATTATTCCTCGTCAGATTTTACTACGTCACATAGATTGACCAACTTCTGCGTAGTTTAAAGGGGTTTCGTGTTTTTACGACTGCTTCCAGAGCAAACAGCTGCAGCAAGGCTTCAACAGCCTCCAGAAACTCCGGAAGTCCGTCTCCGGAGCCCTGGGCGCCGCGCTAGGGTCCAGAAGATTCGATTTGGAGCACGAGCCCATGTTGGAGGAACCACAACAGAACTGGTTCCTCACAAAATCTGCCCCAAATTCCTTGAGTAATCCCTTGTTGTATCACCAGCCGCTAAGAAATGAAAATTCTCTTACTGACGAAAAGGAGGAATCTTCGCTGCCAAATGAAAAGGTAATTTGGGAACCATCGCTAATTACGACAACGAAGTTACCTAATTGAAAAGCCCAACTCTGCCGTAATAATTAAAGATAGCAACTTTACAGAAGAGTTCAATTCTGGGGTCCATTTCTCTTATTCATATTTTTGAATTTCTTATCATTTTGTAAGGCCATCCCACTTGAGCGTTAACTGGACGCCCTGGAAATAGAATAAAGTTTTAAGATAGGAGAATCCGGCCCTAGGCTTTTTCTTCTTTAGTGTTTTTGATCTATAAAATATTATAATAGTGCCTGATCTATCGTTGAACATATTGCTATCGTCTAGGAGTCTGATGATCGGTGGCGCGGCACCAGCTACATGTCGTGGGGTGGCCACGTGATGTACCTGCCACCCGCCCCCGCTGCGCCCGCCGCACCAGACCAGCCGCTCTCCATCATGGGGACTTTTGAGAGACCTGTGAGGTGAGGAGTCCTTCTATAATCATCACAAATTATGTAATTAGCGTAATTCTGTGTAAAATTGCCATAATTTTACACAGAAACCTGAAAATATGCAAAATTGTCTCTCTCCAAAAATTAGGTAGCCACCAATAACACCTGGATCATTATTTCCTTCAGAATGTCCTGCGGTAGTAAGCACTGTCGCACGTAGTGATTACTAATATCTATTAACTTATTTGACACATTCTGTCCTGCGAACTATGCAGGACTACGTGCGACTGTGCTTACTAAAGCACACTCGCACGTAGTTATTATCAAAATCACTATCGTTCTTTATGGCTTTACTCCATGTAATAAAAGTAAATTATATCAATGCATCATCTCTCCTTTATTGAACCAGGAGCAAATCAAGCGGTTGCCTGGAGGTGGCAGCTCGCGCGGCGCGGTCGGCGCTGGCGGGCGAGATGCGGGAACGGGAGCGGTCCGCGTCGCCCGACCTCGCAAGAGCTGTGCCGGCACGCGTAGAACCTGTGCCCACGGTGAGTTTACACTGTAATTATTCTACTTAGATGTTGACAGGGTTTTAATGACCACAAAGGAAGATCTTTCGAACGAGCGATGTTGTATACTCGATCAGGCCGAAGCCCACTTCCAGCTGTCGAAGACGAATTATAGATTATCCTCGTCTACGAGCTAAAGGAATTAATTAACAGTGGCGTAAAACTCTTGCATCATCATATCATAATATAAATTAACTGTCGCTTACAAATTATTCGTTCCTGTTATTTCAAGCTAGAAATTTTTGTTTTCAAATAAAAGGGTAATTATAAGGCTTTGGTAAATTAAAAAAAGAAAAGGTCCAAGTGTTGATCCCTGAAGTACTCCTAAGTATAAACTTTTGATTTTAACGTTATAATATTATGTTGTTTAACAATATCCTAACGGTTTCTTTTATTTCTGCTCGTATTTGATTTCTCGCTTATAATTCTATATGATCGCTTTATGAAATTGGCCTTACAATCGACAGTTATAATCAAAACACGATCTTGCGGTGAATCGAATTTGCATTTTAATTGGTTACATTGAAATAAAACGATGTGCAAGATTCCAATTACTTTATATTGTAGCTAATAAAAACATTTGCAATCAATCTTAATTTTATATGTGACCCCATAGGAGGAAGGTCATTTGCTGAACATCTTGAATCATTATACGTATAGTAGGTAAACAAACACGTTTCAAAGAAATTGAAATTAAAAAAAAAGAACTTAATAAAGTAAACAATTTAATAGGCAATGGAATGTACACATTACTACTATACTATATATCTGCCTGTTCTCTTTTGCTTTGTGTTGCTTTTGCTTATTTTTCTATAAAGCTTATAATTTACTACGAATTTATTGATCTCATATCTACGCTTATACTCGTACTCGTACAAGATTAAGGTACCTACACATTCATAAGGAAATAATCTGCAAGTGCATATTTATGACTAATTGTTACAAGCGTGAGAACCGGGCTTTATAACAAAGATATAAACTGAGCTGAGGAACAACAAAATTGAACAGTATTGTTGAAGCTGTAAGAACAAATTTGAGTTGTTTACTTTATATCTTTCAAAAATTATGTTTCTGTTGGTTAAGATTAGCGACTTCCGTGATTATTGTTTTAAATTGAAACAAGATTTTGGCAATGACTAATTTAAAAGAAAAGTAACGCTCAAAAACCTCGTGTGTTTTCGTAATATGTTCACCCAAACCTTACTATTTTACTTAAAAAGTCTTTAATATGCCATTCTATAAAAGCAAGCATTATAAACGCTGGTTTTCTCTGAGTCTATAGCTCTCTTTTTCAACCTTTTCGTACCAATCAAAGGCCTTTGACGAATACAAAATTCATCAAAGGTAGTCCTTTCAAAAGCAATATATATTATTTTACTTTCTCGTGCTTGGTCTTCTAAAGTATTTATAGTTTTTTAAATGTAATATTTACATGATACTTAGCATGATCGTAATGTACGAATATACAGTATTATCACTTGGTATTCATCAGCAGTCGCAGATGATGGCTTACTGTAACCTCACGTACCGCTCCAAGGTTGCGTATTCCCAGGGTACACGTATATGGTTAACGGCCCCTCATCATGAGCAGTCCTTAGCTTTGCTGTAGATGATATAAATTTGATTGATTGAAGATGAACGATTTATATGTTGTGACATTGGCTTGGTGGAGAGGGGTCACTCAAGCTGGGACTATCTCTACAGCATGACTGGTGAGACATGTTCAATACTCGAGGACGTGATATTTGG
>DWUD01000092.1:0-12660 GCA_018236485.1 Plebejus idas
CCCGGACGAATAATTTAAAATTATTCGTACGGTATCCGGACAAATAGATGCAGCCAAAAGTTATTTGCTCCACGAAATGGTCGAGCATTACTCACATGCCTCGGAACGGCATTCGTCCTGTTCAAGTCTACACACACAGAATATTAATGGGCCTTTGAACTCTGCAGTCTGCACACAGACACGATATGTCAGTTATGCTGATGTGTATCTTTTGTAAATAAATTTATTTCATTTCAGAGTACATTTGTGGCTTACTAAGTATCTAATAATGTAGGTACACTGAGAATAAACATTAAACACATTCCAATTATTGACTGATTTCATACTGATTGTAGTGCAGCAGTTAGAATGCCATTTAAAGAACTATGGCATAATGCACTACCGATGCAGGCATTTGCAATGAAACATAACGTAACAATCGACTATTTGCGATTAGTAATTTCATGCTTATAATGCCGTTGCATGCGGTCGGGAATGCGGCGTAGTATACGGTTTATATTACTCGTGATTATAATGCAATTCGTTTCTGTAATGATTTATTATATTTTTATGTAAAGGTGCAACAGCATATTTTGCAATGAAACAATTAATAATTTTTATCATTTTTTTTATTTTAAATTTTTATCAAACAGACTTACAGTACAAAAATCACATAAAGTATTAAACAGACCTATTAAATATTCATGTGAGTCTATATTACAGTTAGGTAGCTACTTAGACTACTGACGGGATTATAACCCAGTACATTTATAATTACAGGGACGCATGTTCCGACTTTTGTTTGGCGACGATAGTAAATTTGTTACTCATACACGAGCGTGTCCTTGCAATCGGATGTTGTAATTTATTTATACACTAATTTGCACCAGACTCGGCGCGAGATCCTATTCAGTAGTGGCCATCACCCGTGGGGTCGTTGAGCCAGGGATAGTTGACTGGGCATCTTAAGCAAGTCTGAAGGTTGATGGTCTCGCCGGGGGTCTCCTTGGACGTGAGTTTGCAGTCGTGGGGTACCCAGCAGGCGGGGTTGCCCTCGACGGCGCACTTCTCCCTCCAGGGCTCGAAGTTCTTAGCTTCGCTGATGGTGCGCGGGTTCTGGATCCATTGGATGACCTGAGTCATGGTCACGAAGTATACGTCGTTGTGAGTCGACAGGATCTCGTCGACCCAGTATAGGAAGGCTTCCAAGAATTCGGGGTTGTTCTTCAACCACGCCGCGTGGAAGTACAGACCCAGAGGAGCGCGGTTCTGATCGTAGTGGCGATCGAAGTTGTGGTTCAGGAAGTTGTAGAACTGGTCGCCGGTCAGGATGTTGGAGCAGGAGTCAACCATGGCGCACCCGGGGAGGTACTCGTCGTTGCTGGGGTCCTCGCGGCGGTCGAGCTCGTTCATCACCATCTCCCACACGGCGTGGCTCCTAGTGGGGCAGCTCTGCAGGTTACCGTGGCAACGGTGGGGCATGCGGAAGTACATGGTGTAGGGCCATAGAGGGGGGTTGGAGAGCGGTGCGGTGATGGTACTGTCGTATAAGAAGGCCTGCTCCTCCATCATGGTGAACTGGTTGTTGCCACCCACACGGAGGTAGGGGGCGCGGACACCTACGACGCTGTTGTCGGTGACGTTGGCGAACTTCTCGATGATGACCCTCATGCCGGCCATCTCCTTGCCCCAGTCATCGACCGTGGCGTTACTCCAGAAGCGCTCATCGTCGTTGTGCCTATAGACAAAAAAATATAATATAAGCTACCTAGTCACCTTCACAGTTCTCTCTGTCTGTCAATAAATTTTTCTCAACTCAGTTTTTCTAAAATGTTGTAATTTCGTATTTTATTAAAATTTTACATTTTAAAAATTACTGTGCGGTTGTAGTAAGTTAAAAAAAGTTATAACGTGCACATTTTATGGTTACGATCACGTTGAAAGGATATTCGATAGCGACTTTATTGCCAAATTTACGGCTACTTACGTAATGGAGTGAACAGCAATTTCGTGTCCCTTTCTGTGGGTTTCTTGCACGGCTGAATAATTTGAGTACTTGTGCGAGACAAAGAATGTGGCCTTGATGTCACAACCGTTTGGATTTTTACGTTTGCCGTTGAAAATTTCTTTGTACAGCTCGATGTTGTTGTTGTTGATGGCGTCGTCGAAGGTGATCGTGATCATCTGGGGCACGTCCTTGGTGGGTAGGTCGCCGGGGATGACGGTGCCGTCCTCGGAGCAGAAGCAATCCGGCAGCACGCACTGCGACGTGTCACAGGGTGGGGCCCTGTTGGGGTCGTTATCGATATCTGCAACAAGCGAGCGCCTATTAGCCGCGACTCACGAGGCGGGACCGTTTCTCTTCCACGTGTGTCACATTACGGAGACACGACGTGTTCGATACTTTAAACATCGACGGAACGAGTATGGTAACTTTCGCTCGATCGAGTCTCGCTAGCCCCTAGCTAGTCGTCGACTCCCATTTTGATTTCACTTTTTCATGATAAATGAAACAAATTCGTATCATAACTAGGTGGCAAAACTCGTTAATTGTGCAATAGGTATAACATAATATTATAATATATGCAACTGTAACACAAATTATTTACGATTGGCAAGAATGTCTATTTTGAATGTATTTGCATAATATTTTAAAAGCCTTCCGAACGAAGCCTTTAAATTCATGTTTATGTAAAAGGTACTAAGTCAGGGACTACAAGGAGCGTAGGTATTATGAGACCTTAATGTATTTGTTACATAATGAATGATCATAGAATAAAAGAAATGGATAATCAAAAGATTATCCATATTTCCAAAAACTAAAATAAATTGGGAGAAATGATAATAATACTTGATAACAATAATAATAAGTGTCTGAAAAACAATACCGACGGTTAGTTCACACTGCAAGAGTTGAGATAACACAAGTGATGCGTTACGACATACTCGCACATACTCCCAGTCTCGTGTGAACTGAGTCACAGCTAATGTAACTATTTCATATAACGATCTAGATCTGCATCGTAAAGGAAAAACTGCTACTAAGCGATCTAGATGGCGCAAATGTCTATTATATTCTGCTCAGATTTTTGAAGTGAATTCAAAAGGTAATTTGCTTGCAAAATGAATAGGATCAAAGTATCGAATGAATACTGAGTGACATGTCATGCGTAGCATTCAAAACGATAAGAAAGTAAAGATAGCCAGAGAAATTACTGAAGGTCGGTCACGATACAATGTTTTCCTCTAATGTTATGCATAGATGGAATTGAATTGCTGAAAGCGTGTTGCGACACTGCGTTGAGATGTTGTTTTAGGCCAAGTGATTGGCATTTAAGGCAGGTCGTTCGTCACGCACCGTGAGCTAGTTTTATGTTTGTAAATCTAGCCGATCAAGTTCAGTAGAGATATTCAATGAAGGTAGTGGAATAATTCGAAGCTGATGATTGATAAAGTACATACCACAGGAGTTTTCGTCGGAACCATCGGCGCAGTCTTTTTCGCCGTTACAGAAAAGACCTCGCTCGATACAATTCGAGTCTCCGCAGGCGAGGAATCCATCTTGGCAAAGAGGTTCTTCGGTATACAACAGAGGCTTGACCTTGCGCTCCTTGTTCTTCAGCTTGCAGTTCTTGACTGCCGCCTTCCAGTCACATGTCTGTTTTTCGATGTCGAAATATAGACCGGCAGGACAACGGATAGCTTGAATTCCCTGTTAAAAAAACGTTTTTTATAAATATTGATATAAAGATGGCTTTTATTAAAACTTAACGTGTGTAGGCACAAATTATAAGCTTATTGGGACTTTGGATTGAGTTGTAATGATTCCTTTGTAGTCTTTGCTAATTTCAATTATCTGTCAGCTCGAGTAAACGAGCCTTCATGAATAAACATCGAAGCTCAGCACATTCATGCGCCAGTTTATGTATAAGCCGATAAGTAAAAAAACAAAGTCAATATTTTCCAGGACGAGCGTTTACCTCGGCGAGCGGAATGCGGCCTGCGCAGCGTGATTAATATAATTGTGACAAATTCCTGTGTGATGATTACATGACATTGATGCGAGGAGAAGAATGTAAAAGTAGTAGCGACGTGTTTGTACGTACTGAGGCGGTACACTGGATGACGTCGCGACAGTAGTCGCCCTCGCCGGCCACCAGGCGGAACCACTCGCCGGCGTCCTTGTCCTTGCACAGCTCTTGCTCCAAGCTGTCGTCTTTCTTAGCGGACTCTTCCGCCTGTCGTCGCCATCGGTGTCCCTCGACCACTGCACAAAGGAGTAACGTAAAATACACGGCTCAATATTATAAAAATGTACAATAATAATTAATATAATACGTGTATAATATAATTCTCGAAAGATAAATCGATAAAAGCCGATTATAAATCGTTCTATAAGGATGAAGCTTTGCAAAATTATGTTTAGGTATTGCCGAGGATGCTTTACAGCTTTTTGTTGTCGGAGGTAAAATGTCACCGGAAGGTAAATGTCAGAGGTGAGGTGAGCGCACGTGACATTTGCCGGCGCCGAAATGTCAGCGCTTGAGCAAGCGGCAAGGACGACTCTTTCTAAGTTCTTCTATCGATCCTAAACGGTTACGTTACATATGGTATTTATGCTTTTGTGCGAGTTCTCTGTCGAAATTATTTTTATTCGAAAAGGTCACGATAGTCGATCTCCTTGACCCCCAAATACGATTCGGGAAATTATTATTCAATCTTAAATACTAATGAATCCGACCAGAAATAGTGTTGGAATGGTACATTTGCATAAAATTTGAATATTGCCAAGTTTTGGCGATCGTAACAGAGAAATAAAAAACGTATTATTACATAGAGTCTGGACGAAATGGAAAGCGCGTTTAGGATAATTGGCACCTATTTCGTCCCAGTTAATAAATTCCATTTTGACGTTGCACGCTAAACGGCAATCATGCCAACGCGCGCTCTATGCGTGAGCTTCCAGTGCGTAATATGAGGAAACCTATAATATTAGACAAATTGTTATCTAACGGCGGCGGATGGGGCGCGGGGTGCAGGCGAGGAGCGGGGCGCAGGCCGGGAGCGGGGCGCAGGCGGGGAGCGGGGCGCAGGCCGGGCGCTCGACGACGCCGGCCGCAGCAGACGTAACGTTATATCATTGCTCTGTTATCTAGATTAGCTAGATACGCCGATTACTTTTATATGCCTATTACAGAACATTGATTTTGCAATATATTTAACATACTTTATTTTGAGTGTACAAAACGGCATACTTTCATCGGCTTTAGTGGATTGACACGAGTGTTACGGCTTGGAGTTAATTAATACGTAGAATAGTAGTAGATTTAATGCTTGTCTTCCTTTTGTAGCTCATTTATCTTGTAAAATAAGAGAACGTTTGTATATTGTCTACACAACTCGGTTACGGGTTAAAGACAATAATCTGTCAGAACTGTAAACTTTAGATATTATAATGAAATGAAATAAATTAATAAATAAATACAAAGTAGTATGGTAATTTTAATGTAGAACAAGTTAGAACGTTAACACGCCAACGAGTCAATAAAAACAGTGAATTGTTGTAAGTTGTGGCCTTGTGTGGAGATAAACAGGAAATATATACAACCCCTAAGGCCGCGTAAGTTGTAGACTTGAAAAGTATTATTGTATCATTGAATGAAAGTTGTCATGAAAGGAATATTGTAATCTTATACTTTTATTGAGTAAGTAATCAAAGTCTTGGATATGTGCTTGAATGATTTCTATAAAATATAGTAATTAGGATACATCCTAATTACCTACTACATTTAATACAGACCTAATATATCTTTCTATCGAATACTGTTATTCGATAGAAAGATATTCACAAGGTCTCCTCAGAATACAAATCTCAAGGAATAAATTATTTAATATATTAATTCATTAATATTACTTGGTGAGTAGCTTGAAGCACTATATAAAATATGAAAAATAAATAAATACCGGCAATATCCTTTTAACGGCATCTTAGACCATCAAGAGCAGCGTGATAAAGTCTGTCTACTATATATCTGTCTACTAGTCTGTCTACTATTATACTAAGTTGTTAATATCATTTATCAAAAAAAGTTTGATTTGATAAATTATTTGAAGAGTACCAAATCGGCTTAAAACTGGTAAGTTACATCATATAATAAATTTTATTGCAAACTGAAATTCAGATCATATGTCATAGTATGTATGTCAGCGTGTCGCTCCTTAGTGTTTTATGGTCATATTAATATAACATAATGCTGATTTATGAACAAAAAACTAAACTCGTCCGACATGTGTTAGTGTTACTTATGTGCCTTACAATGTCCAAATGTAAAAACTAATATTAGCATGAATAAAACATGCCGCGATAAAAAATAATGGCCGCCGTTGACCAATAAACAACTTGTCTTCTTTGACCCGGATCTACCATTATAGATAACACTATCAAGGTACTGAGATGCCATTAGTAGAACACATATACCTTTATTAATAATAAATAATCAATTGTTGTTATAAAGTCGTTAACTCGTCTCAACTCTCAGCTGTAAATGTTAGTCCGAATGTTTCGAGTAGCTTCATGCAAAGATTTTATATTTCAAAATGCAGTTGTAATAAGTGAAGATGTCACATATACATATATATCCTATTAATCCGCGATACTAATTTAAAAAACAGAGCAACGAAAAGCGTAAAAATCGAAAAATTTCCATTTAAAATTTATTCGTAGCACAGCGTAGCGCGTTGATGTCTTTTCTACGACATTTGAATTTGAATAACAAATTCAGTTTTTCTTTATTGAAAACATTTCTTATGTCCACAAAACTTAATTTGATATAATAAATTAATAAAATTTGAATATATTATACATTAAAATATGATTTTAACAAAACAGACAATAAAAGTTGTCGCTGTTTATCACGTGTCAAGGCCAATATTTTGGTAAAGTGATATCAGATGTCCTACCTATTTCACAATGTTTTATATTATTTTTTCAATTACGGTAATTCCCAACATTTTAGTTAAACGAAACGTGATGAGCATTTTAAAATTTTTAAATTATTATTGTTGAACTAAGAGAAAATAGTACTAAATTCTTGTAGTTGTTAGTACTAAAGCTTGAATATTTATTATCTATACTGTTTCAGTTTAAATGCAAGTATAATTGCCAGTTTCACCAACACATATAAACTTTAATTTTTAACGAATGATTAGCTCTCGTGTATTGAGCGATTATTTTGATTGACAAGGGGCTGAAGTTGCGACATACGAGCTGTTAAATTGCTGTTATCTAAGCTAGCACGGTGTCGTCAGATAAATTAATGGGTGCTAGAACCCGACCAGCATACCCTTTGACATTCTCCACCTGGTCGGGTCGTACCAGTCCATGCCAGCTTGGCTTTTCGCATAATTTCATTAATAGATTATTATCTAAATATAGCTAGACCTTCAATTTAAATGGAATCAAAACTTTTCACACATCTATAAATAAGTATATTTCGATGTGATTTTTCAAATATTTTATGAGTTTAGACATAATTAGAAAATTTCATATTCGTTTAACATGATATTTACAAAATTTTTTAATTCACTATGAAACACAGGTCAATACGCAGGTGTATCGCCGGCGGGTGACGGCGAGTGGGGGGGGGGAGGGGCAAGGTGAAGCCCATTACACGCGCTAATGTACATTAAACCCGTAATTGAAGTAATGTTATGTATTTAATAATAATTGATTCGTCATTTTTGTTTCAATTATTTGTTTATCTGCTGTATTTATGGTATTATGTACTTACATATAATACGTTCAAAGTATTTTGAAGTAAGTGCTATAAGTAGTGATAATGGTAGTAATTTATGACTCGTTATGCAAAGCTCTGACGGACAGTTAGGTGACAGCGGCGGACGTTGGCCCTGCACTCGGCGTGCATACAAATGTAATCATAAATATTGGTGGCTACCTTCAGCCGTTTCAAAGGAAATGAACCTTTTGAAGGTAGTATTTAGTAACGGTATTATTTACTTAACTGCCTGTACGAGGCTGTCTTGCCTACTTTGGTGAATGGTAAAGATATTTAATGCTCGATTGTCCTTATATAATTATTAAGCAGTTTGAGCGTACACAGATATCAATATAAAAGATAAACAAAAATACAGACATTTGTATATGTAATGTTAGTATTATTTTATTATTATTTAGCGAGCATAAGTTCACGCTCCTATAGTGTGACCCAAAAAGGACGATCAAATGTCAAGGCCTTCGTGTTTTAATTAGGTACTAATACTACTAGCTATTAACATATAGAGCTATACATTATAGAGCTACTTGATTTTGTCGTAGCTTCGTCTTATTAACATCTTTTTTATTGGTATTTAGCTTAGTTGTATACTAGATAATATACTTTTGCAATCTATACATCTATACATATAAATAATATTGGAGTGTCTGCTTATAATATTGAAAGAACCATTTGTTACTACATGCATATTATGAATAATATACGCTACATGTAACACCGAAACATTTTGTTTTCTAATTTTTGTCTGTATGTCTGTCAGTCTGTTGTTCCAGCTAATATCTGAAACGGCTGAAGCTATTTTGACGGGACTTTTTTTGGTAGATACTTTTTAAGCGACTTCCAAAGGTTATCTTTTATTCTGACTCGGGCGAAGTCGCTGGCAACAGCTAGTACAAAATACTGGTAAGAGCTACGTAAAAATATATTCGGTGGAATACATTTATGTAATATTTTTTGTGTGTGTTGGAAAAGCAAAAGGTCAGCCTAGCACAGTAATTCTGACGAATGCTGTTGCACCAAAAGTAAAAACAAGTTTTTTGTTATGTGGTCATGGATATCGAAAAATTCTTTTGTTAAAGCCAGATGATGAAATGTTTTAAAAATATGATCATGTTTTTCATCGTGCTTAAGATGAACCAAAATATCAAAGTTTTAAAGATGAATGTTCATTATGTTGATTGCCCTACAAATCAAACCTATAATATAACACCCCTCTTTCTTTCAGGTTTTAAAAAGGGTATGAAAGTTGAAAGCCAAAATGAAAGTCAAAAAAAAAAGACAAAAGAGCAATGTCTAGTGTTAGCATAAGATAGTTTGTCTAGCATGATGAAGACAAACTAAAATGTCTTTCAGTTCTTTCAATGCCCTGTGCACTGTGCAGTTGCTATTTCAGCATATAATATAGGATCGCTTCTGAAATTGTGAAACCAATAATGATTCTACAAATCTATCCATATGTGAAACAAATGTGAAAGTATTCTGTCAAGCAATTTTAATAACACTAACATTTGAACCAATTTTAATTAATTTTTGTATGAAGATACTTTATATACGCCGTATGAAGATACTTTATATACGCCCCGGAAAAAAACATAAGTTTTTATCTCACAACAATAAAAGTGTACGGAAACCGGATGTTAAAAAAGTTTTAGCGTAACATAACTGTGGGTAATAGCTGGTACTATAATATTATATTTGAAATTGTCGAATGTAATGAGTTTCTTATTTTCAAAATTATGTTATTGTATAGTTGCATATTGTGGCGGATTGCGATTGCCCAACACATTCCGCGCCCAGCTGTGGGCGAGCACGTGGACCAACTAGTTCGACCTATGATTACATTATCATGAATTACAATTAGTTTTCACTTCAAATTCTTCCGATTATAATGAAGAATGATTATTTAATTTCAGTTCAAGTAAGATTATTCAATGTAAGAAGTAAACGATATAAAATAAATTCATATTTTTGTATAATAATCCCATTGCTAAAATTTTATTTCAATGTCAAGGTTATGTTTATGTCTAAGTGCAATTAACTACCGTTATGTCACATTTTAGGATCTTTGTCCAATGGATTATGGAACGCATATTTCGTAAGCTTCGTATGCCGCCTTAGCAACTAGTTACGTGCTTACATTTTCTGTTGTTTTATGAGATCAAACAATGTTATTTTATGAAAATAGTCAACCTAGTCATTAGTTAATTACGACTACTTTCATTTTTATATAATGACTAACTACCTAACGAAATATTATATTAATGGTGCCCATTAAGGCTTCTAAAATATTTCTGTTACAATGTCTCGCGTTATGCAATTGAGTTATGTAAGTAGAGTTTGTCTTGTAGTATGAGAAATTGATTATTATTTTCCTCGTTGAATGTAGGTGTACAACATTTAAAGGTTTCGACATATCCATCATGCATACAAAAATATGATACGTCTGAAGCCGGCACGCGCGGTGTGACGTCACCGGCGCAGGCGCAACGCAACTCCGAGCGAATGTGAAAGTTCCCCGCAAACGACGGCCCGCCGCTGCCGACTGACTAGCGCTATTATATCGCGAGCTCTTTCGGCTTATCAGCTATCTCATACTGATTAAGCAAACGTAATAAAGGTGTGAGCGTAAGTACAACAAAAATCTATCAAGTCGACGTTCGTTTACGTCAAAAGTCTCGGATCAGCTCTAAGTAAACTCGATAAAACTTTTCACAGCACAAGAACACAGTTGAAATTCCAACACAGAGTTGCTCGTAAATTGATCGTTCGTCGTCCTTGATAGATTTATAGTGCCGTGATTACCATACGCGAGTCTAGAATTATCTGTCCGATGGTTACGGCCGACCGGACGGAGAGCCGGAGGCCGGAAGGAGACGGACTATCTCGCGACGGCACGGCTCGGCAACTTCACTGTTCACTTTCGGGAGGACACTCAGCCGACGTCTCCGCTGGGCTGAGGATGCGCTCGTGACGTCGCATCGTCCGTGACGTCGCGAGATAGACGGCTTCCGGGGGCGTTAGATAAAGGTTAGGACTCACCGCAGGCGAACAACAGACACGCGACCAGAGGAGCGACACGGGCGTAGCGCGCCATGACGGGATCACAACAGGTCGGTGCGCGGCCGCGGTGCGGTTAAATAGTGGCCTCAATAAGCTCCCCGCCCGCCCCTCTCGCCCACGGCGCACACTTCTGCCGACACCCTTTGCACTCATCAGCTGTGAATCACCTGCATCTCCTGGAGGTTCCTCGCCGCCCGAGATGGAGGCTCATGCATATTCCAAGCACAATTACACTGCCATTAATATTTCGTCACGCGTAAACAATAGATGAATAATTGTTATATTGGTTTGATTGCCATATTAAATAATGCGTCTAAAAATTTTGTATTTTTTTCACACTAAAAAAATAAGTAAATTTGAGCTATCCTTTTAGATATATTTATGAAACAGGATTATTAATTTTTAAAGTTTGATAATTAATTAGGTAAGATTAGACAATGTGCCGACTGTCTTCATGTTCATCATAAATCATTCTTCATTTATCATCGGAATATTATTTTATAATTTCTTTTGATAGTTTAGGCTTAGAGTTCCGTTGTTTTTTATTTTAATATTAGTACTGTGATAACTGATAACAGAGTAGACAGAAGTAAGGTGATAATAGGTGGCAAAAATTCTTATTTTTAAAATATTTATACCGACATTTCAACTGTAGTAAGAGGACATATTTTAAAGGCGAAAATGAGTTTTAGCTTTGAACTATATAAAAATATACATAATATAATAGGTTTATGCATAATATAGTGCATATTTAATACTATATTATGCATATAACTCGTTTTCGCCGATTTATGTCCTTTACGACAATTTAAGTTTTCGGTAATAACACATCACAAATGCTTATGCCTTACATCACTTAATTTAATAATCAGCAGACACCGCACCATAAGACTAATGTGATTATCAATACATTGTAATAGTTTATCTAGCGGGCAAAGCCGTGAACAAGCTAAAAGATAATAATCGAGGTACGATCTATTCGCCTAGATATTTTTGCTGTATTTAGGATTTCAGTGACATACACACATTGTGTATGTCACTGAATTCTCCTCCGGCTGGATTAAATTGAATGTTTTATTGTATACATTAAGGTGCTGCCCCATATAGTTTAAGGTGGGTTGCACCAACTTACTTTAACTATAACAAAATGTCAATTGAACAGTCAAATCCCTAGTTAAAGTTGATAATGAACGCCATATTTGACGACAACCTTAACTTTAACTTCGCCTCTGGTGCAAGTTGCAACCCGCCCTTAGATTTACAAATCAGCCACAAATCTCATGCAAGGCAATGTTTGTCCGGTCCGTTATAATTTTACAATAAATTTTGCCACTGTAGTGTGGTTTCGACTGCGGTTGCAAACTGGCAAGACCTCAATACTATAATTATATGAGTACATAAATATTATACCGATGTCCCTTCATAATGTGTAACTGATATCGTCGAGTACTTTAATCTGTATTTCACTAGATGTGGCCTGAAACTTCTATCGCGTGTAATCCGTACTTTTTTCAATGATAAAAATTTGTAAGCAACATTGGGCTGGAAACGATAATGCGAAGGAGTCACAATAGGTCTTCAACGGTTATAGATTCAGACCGCTAGGTCTGAAATCTAGTTTTAGCAGCCATGAGGCTGCATGATTTAACCAGATTCCCTAATTTGATAATATTATATTCCTTCCCATGATTTAAGTATGGTCAAAATAAATTTGAAAAAAATTAGTTCGTCAGCTTAAGACATACTTTCATATACAGCATGACTGGTGAGACAATACCGATACTTATAGAGAGTATTCAGTACTCGATTCTCATTATAATTATGTAAT
>DWUD01000093.1:0-12583 GCA_018236485.1 Plebejus idas
ATTTTCTGCATTTCTGTGTTATATTTTAATCATATTCAATTAGTAAAGTGGTTTATAATTGGTAACTTCTTCAGGTTGGTTGGTAAACTCTGTTCCAGGAACTTTACTGATCTGCAATGATCAAAATATTATGTTGCAGTTGCTCTAACCGTAGAGCTAAAGGAAGAGGCACGTTAAAGAAAACAAATGAGTATTTTTGTATTTTTTATTATATTTTTATAAAGGTTTCATTGTATTTATCGTAGGTATAGTATCATTTGAAATATATTTTAAGTATTAATTAGCTTTCATTTAGATAATGTGTAGTAGGCGATTACGTATAACAAAATTGTAGTAAATAAAAGTAACTGTCGTCAACTCGATACAGTTCACAAAGCGACATCCAATGCGCAAAACGAAACTAATTCTGAATACAAAGTAAGTTGGGTTAATTGTGCACTAACTAAATACAGGTAAAGTATTAAAATTATTCTAACTTCAACTAAAAGAAAGGTTTTCTATAAATAATGTATTTATTGCCGCGGCATTACAGCTCGTTCCAGCGAATCGTGGATCTATTTGAACTACGTTATCTAAGGATCGTCCCTGTCCGCGGCCGTCGGCCCGATGTGAGGTAGAGTTGTACATTCACGGACACCTTGCCAGCCGACGGCACGGACAAAGGCGATCGAATCCAACCGAGGAGGTCCACTCGTACACGAGACCTATAGAGGTGAACTCTATCTAAAATAATTTCCAGTCAATAACAGTTAAACAAAATTGGACTAAACAACAAGGAATTTGTACTTTGGGAGATGTGATATCATAGAGAATCGACTAGGTTCTCATCGAATGAATTAAATACTTAATGAACATCGTATCCATAATATATAATATAAGCAATATAAAACGTAACATAATCGGAAATACTAGACAATAATATAATTCTGCTAAATAACCGAAGTACAAGATTGTCGTGCAGCCTGCGGGCTGCATCGGGCGACGCGCGGGCTGCATCGGGCGACGCGCCGGCTGCATCGCGCGACGCCGCCACAGTATCGACTAGACGCGGCAGCGCCCGTCGCCCGTCGCCCCCGGCACGACCCGGGATTCTCTAACAATATAAATTGAATAGAATAAAACTTGGCTAAATTTTGTACCAAAAAACGTATCTATGCGTTGTCATAATTATTAAAATGATATGCTTGCGAACAGCGACGCTTTGGTAAAGATCACGCAGGAGTGCTGCCCGCTTCTCAACTAAACGAACGAAATTTCCCCGTGTACCCACTACACATTCTGCTATTGATCGTCGGCCGCTCGTTCGGGAGGTCTGATTTCTTCGATATCATATTAATTATAATGTCACAACATCAAGCCAGTATAAAAAACACTAAGCCTACTAAAACTACTACCTGCGAACTCTTTTAAAGAGTAAACTTACATCCTACTCGTGAAGTAACACAGGACCCGCCGAGTGCACCGCCGCGCGCTCGGTCGGGTAATATCAAGATCCGTATAAAATATAACACGTTTTTATCTCCTTAGTTTTATTACAATTTTCTGAAACAACCTTAAACACTAGCTCTGCACTTCCCAACATTACAAAATAGACAATACAACATTCGTTCGCCATGATAAATCAATAGCTTTTTTTTCCTTAAAAATTGTTACAAATGGAACTTTTCCTTATCATATATCTTTATACTCTTATACCTTAACCGCTATAAACACCGCGTGTGCCAATTCCTTCCGCGTCGACCGCACTACAAAAATATACTCGAAACGTATCGAAGTACTTAATAAATAATATCATTTTCTCAATGGTATATGTTACTTCTAATCTAATAATGTATACTTTTAAATGACTTTAGTATCGCGAACACTTAACCTTTAAACTTACATCGATTGGCGTTACTTTACCGCTTCCGACACATTTCCATCCGCGCTCACCTTATTCCAGAAAAATTGTAAGTAAACGAGAGATCTTCGTAGTAAATACTAGTAACTAGACCACGTCGCGCGACCGCACGCGAGACGCGCGGCGCGACGCGAGTTGCAGTACACGACTAATTCACACATTCAAACATACGAATCGGGATTATAGCGAGGATGAAAACGCAAAGTCGTATCTCGATTAAAAATAAGTGTAAAGTAAAATGCAAACAGGTAGACCGATCGTAAAGAACAATATAAAAGCATGCCATTAGAAACGCACGACAGGTAAGATAAACCTAGCCTTAACATAATGGACCGAGCCCCCGATGCCCGTCGAGAAGCGGTCCCCGTCGCGTCGGGTCCGTCCCGGGGACGCGGACGACTCCTCAACGACGGGCCGAGGTGGTCGTATACAATAACTATTATCGCTGTGATACACGTACTCGCGAGCTTATCTCGCCCTTATAAAAATACTACATCTACATATCCAGTAAAAAAATTGATTAATTACGAATTTTATATTAATAGAAAAAACTTTACCGCTAAATTACTCGTTACCATTACGAAAGTACAAAAGTTAACGTTAGTTACAAATTATGACACTCATACCCTGATACACCCCGCGCATCACGTTACTCTAATTGCCATGCAATAACTTAATTATTATCGTTAACCAATTCGTAGGATTATCACCAATTTTGCCGTCTTACAATTTTCATGTGCCGTGGAAACTACGAAGACGGATCGCGAAATTCTCTCCGAACGTCGTCTCCGCTCGCGAAGACATTCATGACGACGTAATATCACTTCGCACGCTCCACCGCGCCCGATGATCAGACACTAGTCACTACAGAGCTGCAGCCTGCAGACGTTTAACGTGGAAATGACGCGAAACGATGCCGCGCGGTGGAGTGCCGGGAGCCCTAACTAGAAAAGTTAATACAAAAGATTAATACATCTACGTTAGTGTAGAAAACATCGAGTATCAAAATATAATTAACACATTGATCTTTCACTAACCAATAACAGCCGTATACTAGAATCAGCCAATGTGTTTGGAGTTTGAGCTGTCGCGGACTCTATGCGCCGGGGGAGAAGGGGGGTAGTCAAATAAAAGTGAAACCCAGATTCATCGATCGCACCCTTCGCCGGGTCTTAATCGCTTCGATAATTAGATTCAATTTCATATTCGCTTGTTCTCGAACTCAATTAAACCAATAGAGATCGTCCAAGGTCCCCGAGTCCGTCACATCGAGCAGATGGTTCCAGAAATGACATCAGATTTACCATTTCAATTCGGATTAACGAACAGTTCAATTCACGGATCTAGATTTTTAGTACTTAAGATTTGTTTCACTCTTATTTGACATTGAGGTATTTATGTAGACATGGACTTGGTTACGTACAAACGAGAAACACTATACTCTAAGTTCCTAAGAATTCTATCCCAAAAATATACGATTTATTTTCAGTCTTTTCAGTCACGAAATCATAGACGTCAGCTGCATAGAGTCGCACGGTATTTGCAAAGGAATTGACGAATTTTCAAATATTCATAACACCGCGTTATTATACAACAGTCTAACTAGCTACGTTCGGGCGACCGAAGTCTTATATCATATCACAATTTTGGGACTTCTATCAGAGACAATAATGAAGACAATTTTATGATAAGAAGCTTACGACCAATTTAAGCATAGTGCGCGACACGACTGGCCCAAAGATTAGCAGCAAGGAAGCCAGCGTGCCCGCGCCTTAATTCTATGTTAATGATAGTGTCACTAGGGGCAGGGGTACTTATCATCGGAGAGTGCATTCGTAATATTTAATTAAAATTGAAGTTTCTTATGCAGCGCCCGGGGCGCCGCCTATGACCAGAATGTACACGGTTTATCGGTCCTGCGCCGACGCTCGGCGCGAGATTAAAATACGAAAAACGATGACTAAAGTTAAGTTATGACCACGCATACGTCTCATTCACACTTTATAAATAAAATCTAAGATTCTAAATGAGAACTACTGGAAGTAACTACACTAGGTTGGAAAGCGAGACGAGACTCAGTACGGCTGAGTCGCCGGGTCGGGTACCTACGAACTGCGTGCTCTACTGATCTATTCTATAGTATCCGATAAAATACGAGTAGAAATGAACGCGTAAACCGATAAAGATATAGTTTTATAATAAGTAACAACTTTTGCTCCTAAATTTACCAACGTAAAACAAAGATTAAAAATAACGGTTGGGTCACTTTTGTGAGGTGAAAAGATCACGCCCTATATTAGGATTTACAGTAACTATTACGTAAAGATTATATAGATCACTGTCATTTTATATGCATTCGATTTATAAAATTTGCAAAAGTAACAAATTGTTTGTTTGTACTTTTAAGCAATTCACTAAATTACACCATAACAAATTCAACATGTACACATTTGAATGTAGGTGTCTAAATAAATTGTCATTAATTACAAAAATTTAACAAATATTTGCAAATAAACTAGGAAGTTTGCAACGTTAGTGTACATTTATTCAAACTGAACAAATAACTAAGTGACTAAAATATGAATAATAAAACACATCTTACGATAATGATCTGCTGTAGGGCTACTGCTCACTTACTCCTATACAACCTTTAGCTTGAATTCTACTTCGGTAAGATCTAACAGTAGCTTTTCTATAAGGGGGAAGAACTACAAAGTACGAGTGGATACAGAAGGAACCCAAAAGGTTTTAAATCTAATACACCTAAATAATCATAGAGTAGACAAATATTTTATATGAAACCTTCGAGAAACCAGTTTTGTACAGTCGCTTTCCACTCTGTTGGAACTGAAAATACTTCTCGTGAATTTAGGAGCCTTCTACAATAATTTTCTATTACAAATCTAAAGAGGTAATGTTAAAAGATCTTTAATAAAATATTTACGACGTATATCATAGGAGGACCTCTGTAAACTCTGAATTTTTGTTCCAATATATCGTTACTTTGGATTTGTACCGGAGGGCCGCGCGTGACGTCCAATATACATCTTTAGATGCCTCTGTATTGACTATTAAACATTATGATTCTATAATCTGAGTCTAAGCGCCGCCTGTAATGCCGCCTCACTCTCTTTGTACATGGCCACCATCAGATGATCTGGTTCATTTTTTTAATATTTTCCTAAATATACCAACAACAGCTCGTTAAAATTTTTTTTGTAATTTTTTTTCAAATATTTTTATGCGATACACTCATTAAAATGTATATTTAACTTTTAAATATAATTCTATATTCGAACGAGCAAACTTCGATAAAATTAAAATCGTTTAACATATGAGACGGCATTGCGGGCGACAGAAAATAATTAGGGTTCTTTGATATTGTTGTTATTATGTACTATCGATTTACTGCTTAACTACGAATATGCAATATATCTCAATAAACATTTGTTTTGTAAGCATCTGTGTGTAGAGACAGCTTTATTTACAATACTATAGTGCTATAATAAAGGTAGTTTATAATAGATTTAATATTAAAATAATTAAGCGGGGATTACGAATTTTAAAAACTTTGAGAGAGGTATTCAACACTTGCAACCACACACGGCATACTGGCAACTATCAGAAAAAAATCAAAATTTATTCTACTATTAAATATTGACGACTAAAATAGACTAGTACGAACTTACTAATATTTTTATGCAGTAGGCCTTAATTAGTTTTATTAAAGTTTTAATTAAATTTTATACGCTAATAAAGCTAAGTTGTTAAATTGCTGTAAAATTACTATAATTTTTAATCTGGTAGATAAACGTTTACATAATCTGACATAATTTTTCGTTAACCCCTCGCGCGTCGCACTCACGCCAATCATACTAGCGACCGTCGGCAGGTGACGCGCGAGTGGTTAAGTGAGAGCCAATTTTTTTTCGTACATAACATTTATGATAGTATACCAGTATGCCTCCACTCAGACTGTGCCAGATGAAATGATGATGAAGTGCTGTGATGCGGATGATAGCATGATGACTTACGTGATAGAACGTGATGAGCTACGTGATAGACGTGATGAGCTAAGTGATACGTGATGAAGTCTAAAACTACGCAACATACGAGCAACGCCGTACTCAGTCCAACACTAAGTTCAAACGACAGGAGTCGTTAGTAAAAAACCGAAGCATTCTAAGGTTTTTCGAGCTCAATCCCTAGATTTTTTAACCCCCCTTAATAATAGGGGTTGAAAATTGTAAATCTAGGGGTCGACATGGAATAAACCTCTTCACTAAAAGGTAAATGGCAGTTAATTTTTTAAGAAGAATGCAAAAATTTTCACCTATAAAATGTTTTAAGTCTTTCTAGAATTATTGCCTATAGTGAACGTAAGTCCACCGTTATCACGTAACATTAATTACTGCCACACTACGTTTATATAGGTTCATTTTCATGCATTGGTGTTCTGATTACCATAAGCAGTATAGTAGCCTCTTCAAAGAGAATTTCAGCGAAATATTATGTGGAAACATTTTCCTTTAATATAACGGCGCTTTAGTTCTGTTGTTTATGCGCCTTTGCTTGTATGCTTCAGACTGCAATGTTAAGGTTTACTATATTGCTATTTCATTTTGTGCACAAAATTTTTGCAGGAAAGACGCGTCTATGTAAACGTAGTGTGGAGCCACAAGCCTACCTATCCGCACCACTTAGTCTTTCGAAACACGCGTTACCATTATTTTATCACTTTTAATTAATCACTTCATAGTAAGTATCAAATGTATCAAAAACCTTACCTAAAACGTTAACGTTAAATATTAATGAGTAAATGTGCATCACTTATACGCTTACAAATGTTAAAGCGATTCTTATAAATAAATAGACATTTATGATAATTATAAGAAAATCCTTAACCTAAATTATATTTAGCCGAAACGTTAAAGAATAAACAAAAACAGTATGCTCCATAAATGCTATCAGTGATAAACGGTCATGATTCTGTCCAAATTTTTTTCTTGATATGGCACGGTTCCAAAATATACACGCGAGTTTGTCTCAACACCGAATCCGCTGATCACTGAACGTAAAATGAAAAAAAAACAAAACAATTTGAATGCCTTCATAACACTACAATAAAGATAATACCTATTGAAACGCTAATCAAATTATTGGTGACACAGCAATCGCTTATAATTAAAACCTATACCATAATTAAGTGACGAATATAATGTAAGAAAAATAATGAAAAAACAAACATGGCAATGCATGTCCTTAGCCGGATGTGAGTGCCATTCTGGTGGGTGAAAAAAAGATTACCATAAACTTACAAAAATATTGTATAACACTTAAGTTTAGTTAAAAATTTTGCTAAAATAAAACATAACTAATAAACTAAATTGAACTAAATAACACACCACTCGAATACCCCTATTGCATAGGGTACATAATCAGTATCACTGAAAACCGTAGGTAGAATTAAAAAAAATCCCGGCTCCTTCTAAAGGACATTCAAGATCGAATCGAAAAATAAAAAAATGCAGTTTCTGGCGTCTAACTAATAAACGTTACTTTCGATAAAAACAACATCTATCTATTTTAAACAAACAACATAGTGCAGAATAAAATTAAAATAAAATCAATAGGACGATCTAAACCGATGCATAAAATTATTTTCAATAATACCAACTTAATTTTAACAAAAATTATTCCTAGCGCCTCGACGAAGGTCGCGAGAGTCCAAAACGCCACAATAGTTGCACGAGCACGATTACGCGAGCTGGTTGAGATAGTCGATGAAGTCGTTGGAGAAGAGCTGCAGGCTGGCGTCGGCGGTGGGCGCGCGGCGCAGCGCTCCGCACGGCGTGGGCGGTGCGCGCTCCACCGCCGCCGGCTTCGGCCGCAGAGTCGCCAGGTAGCGCTCCGCCAGCGACTCGCCCAGGCTTATCGCCAGCGTCTCGGGGCTCAGGCCGAGCAGCGACAACGACTCGGTGATGCTGGTGAGCGCGGGGCTCAGGAATTTCGACGCGTCCTCGACCGGCTCGGGAGCTCGGGACGCCATGCTCGTGTTCACCACGGGGCGCAGGGCCGGGGGAGACGCGCGCCGCGGGGGCGACGGCGCGGGGGCCCAGTCGGGGGGGGTGCCGGGGGAGTGCCCCGGCACCGCCGATTGTTATGGCCACTGCTGGAACAGCGGGAACGCCCGTTTCGTGAAGCAGTACGACAGCGGCTTGACGAAGTGCGTGTCGAGCACGCGGCAGTGTGGGCACGTCACCGGGTGCGAGTAGTCCGAGTAGTTCAGCCGCTGGTGCGGGTGCAGCAGCGGCTTGTAGCAGTTGTTGCACTGGGGGAAAACATACGCAGTCAGTATGATGGTAACACGATTCAAACAGTGTATTTTTTTTAAAGAATAGTTAAACTTGCAATGTGAGGAACTGAATCACAGGTATCCTGTGATTCCTTGGATCCGCCACCTCACAATCCAAACTCATTACGTGCTATTAATGCCCGGTTGTGTCAAGCCCAGCACATATTATAATATTGCCATTAACCCGTCGATCGTGGGAAAACGAGACACAAAAGAAATTCTATTGTGTCTTGATCACCGGTGATCGTATGGGGCTTGATAAATTAAGACCACCGACAAAAATAAACTTGTCATAAATCATAACCCAATCAAACAGCCGTCCGTCATCTATTTTAAATGTATTCGCAGTGAGTACTATGATAGTCACCTTGAGCCTCTCAGCACAGCAGGGCGTGGCCATGAAGATGTCGTAGGAGTACATGGTGCCCAGCACGAGCGAGGAGCCGTCCCACTTCTGTCCGCAGAACCGGCAGCGGATGGTGCGCTCGGGGTCGCAGCGCTCCAGGCAGCCCATACACACGCACGTCAGGTACTGCGTGCGGCCCTCCACTTTCACCTGAAAGATAAATGACTTAGAATCGAAAGGAGCAGGAAAAGTTATTTTGATCTGGCCTTTTTTAAGTATTTATTACGCCCATAACGTAAGGCGATATTCCGGGTTTATTAGATTCTTATGACTTGTTCAGAGGAAGCTTTAAAAATCGCCTTAGGTGTCGTTAAAGCAGTTTTGTATCCACAATTCAACATATTATGTTTAGGAGCTTAAAATTATTAAGATATAGGAATCTGCTGAAAGCACCCAATACACAAGAAAAATAATAATCCAACCATTAATAGAATTACATCCGCCTTACATTAAACCTTAAGCATAATATTAATACTAACGAACTCTGTAGAAACATAATCCTTTGAATATAAGTCACCTGCAGGTAAGAGGAGGGGACATGCTAATTCAAACGTCAAACAAACACGTAAGTATCCAAGTGCTCACTCACATCTATGTCGTAATTCTGTGAGTAAACAACGCCAGTCGACAAGTTACTGCCTCGCGAGGGACGATCATGTTATTCTGTACGTTTGAGCAAACTTTTCGAGATCTTATTTAAGTTTGCGCTGAGTTTACTTTGCTACAATTCTGTCAATTTTAAATTGGAATAATGCTATTTATTTTAACAAATTGCTATTTACACGAGCTAATGTTTACATGGAAACGTTTTGTTTTTAGTCTGGTGTTGTTTCTATTTTTGAAAGTGAAATTAACTGTCGCTCAGGCAAGATTTAAAGCAGTCATTAGAATATTCACGTGAATGTTTAGCTGTCACTTTCGAAAAAAAACCCCTTGCGCTGGTATTAGGTCATGCTTCACTCATGCTAATGCCAGCTAATGCTGCATTAAATGGTATCTTTTTCGTCTTACAAATGACTAACACTAGACTGGTTCAAAAGGGCTAAAACTCACCTCAACCGCGCTGCTCGTGTGCTGCCTTGAGCTGAGGAAGAAGGTGCCGTCAACCAGCGGATACCGGTCGAAGACGTGCAGGGTCTCCTTGCAGAGCGCACACGACACCCGCGGCTTGTGCTGGCCGGCCAGCGTCGACAGGATGAACAGGCGCGTGTCGTCGTTGCCATGGTTACCCTCGTCTTCGATCTGTAACAATAAATACATTTTTGTTAACAACATTCTTGAGAATTGGAGATCAGAGTTTCACAACTTTTTTTTAAGCATGGAGCTCCAGCGACCAGATCTCAAATAGTTTTACGTCTCTAATATTATTACATGTATTTCCAAAGAAAATAAAGTTACAAAATTAAGAATTAACTATCGAGAGAGAGAGAGAGAGAGAGAGAGAAACGGCAAATGAAACAATGAAGCATTAAAATCTACTAGTGTAAGTTTTAAGTTAAGTTACACTTTTTAAGATTGGTCAAAACTCAAAGCGGATTTTCGTTAGCACCCATTTTATTTGCTTCGGTCAAACATCCACAAAGTTTTATATGGGGATGCATTAACGTCTGAGACATTAGCCGTGTCTCACGTGTCCGGAGCTCGGAGGAACCACGTCCGTAATTTCAATATTTAACATCCCCATTTACATATTACGATTAATGCATCCACCCACGACACCGCGGCTCTCCCTACGTAATAACCCAAGTAAATGACTGCATAAAGTTGAATAATGAAAGGTTGAAAGGCAATTACGCTGAATTCGAACTCCAACTCAAACAAAGGCCCTTCTCGGATCGATCGTAAGCAAAATTCGTTCGCGTACGAGTAATTTACGAGAGCTCATAATAAGTTTGACGAGTTACTTTTTGAACCTAATTAAACATGAATAGGTGAGCTTAACTGTGTTTCCGTTTGTTACTTGTACTCTTATGTATTTCGTTTATAAGATACAAATGGGTAACATGTGGCTACCATTTCTCCAAGATCTAAGCGACGCTAATTAGCACCGAGTTTCGTCATAAACGTCAAATGCGGAATCCGAGAGAACATTTCGCATACCGAAGCGTTTTAGTGTTAAATTCCTATTATTCTATTATTAGATCGGCGTGACACCAGGAACACTGGCGGGGGCAGTGACCTCCGCCAACAAACACAGTTTGATTTGCAGCAAATAAATAGTGCACTCTGCCAAGCCCGGCCGACGGCCATCCGGCGCGCGATAGTGCACCGAACGTATTCGATACTACATAATATTTTCATAATTCATTATAAAATAATTAACTTTTTTCTAACAGTAACATTTATGTATTTATTAATACAAAACTGTATTTGGTCCTCAAATAAATAAATAAATAAATGTACCTTCTTTATGTTTTCAAATTAGAATTAAATGAAAATATCGGAAAGCTCTTATGAAAAACTAAGATATTTAGAACTAAGGTATAAGAAAGTATCCTCAAAGTATCTAAAATTCTAGACGTATGTATTCAGTATTCTGTACTACACTTTGTATAATGAATACATGTCAACTTTAACAAAAAATGACATTCAAACTATGTAAATTGTACGATTTTAAGCGATTATCGATTAGTAAGCAGTAGCACATGTTGATATTGATAAATAGCCGTCTGGTGGGGACACGTGTGATTGATTTGTCGCACCGAGCGCCGGCCACGGCGCGAATGTTTCATCATTAATATTACAGCCTAAAATTGTTTTAGTTCTCGGCAAAATTGAAACAAATCGCCCTAATTTCCGTTTCACAAATCGGTATAACATTAGCGCGGGTTAAATCATTCTGATGTTGCCTGTTAAGTAATAACAGGTGCACGGACAGACAGTCAGGCAGACGTATATAGATAAACGATAGGCAGGCCGATAGATAGACATACCTTTATAATATTAGTTTGGATTAAAACTATATAAAAATAAAGCTAACTTAACTTCATTTTAAATCGATGAAAACAGGATACTATAAGATAGAGTACTATGTAATATCAGAGAAGTTGATTCCTAGACAGATGGCGGATGTAAGTAATTTGGTCGCGTTAAGACAATCCCAATTCCCATCCGACCGATAACAGCTAACATTGAATTTGATATACACCGACCAAATGACGTAGGTCCCTCAACTGCAACATAGTATAATAGCGTAGTATAGCGTAATAAATAGCACATTTATTGACTAGCTAAATGTCAGGTGTGTTGTTCAAACGATGTGTTGTTCGCCTCCAAAACAGGCAGGATGCATTAAGACATTGCGATTGATCAGGGTATTAACGAAATCGGAAGTCATACAATGCAATAAATCATATTATTTAAATTAGATCCGGTATCACTGAAATCGACGTTTTAACTCTACATTTTGTCAATTTAGCTTTTGTAACGTAAAAACCGTCAGCGACTCAATTAATTTGACCAATAAAAATCAAACTTATTTTATTAATTTATTCTAATTACGACGAACGACGAACTTAACAGACAATAGTCGCATCTATCTTTCAGAATAAAAATTTGCTCTAAAATTGTGTATTTTGGCGTAAGTACTTAAAAGTTATACTTATGATAATATGCGTGGTAGCTGTACATAATATAACATGAAAACGTTAATTTTCAATACCTTGTGTAATGTTAACAGTATTAAGGTGTCAAATTAATTAAAACTACCATTGCCACCTTCGGTCTAATGAGTGACAATTAAATTGTTAAGTGTCACGTTCTCGAAGTTTTGTGACATAACGAGTAGGTAGAGTAGAAGAGCAACTTCTAAGAAAAGGTGGAACCTCATGGTTTGCCAGTAATAACATATCTCTTACAGTTTTAAATAAATAGATTATCTTGTACTGAATACAAATCAGATATTTTATTAATGAATGCGTAG
>DWUD01000094.1:0-12561 GCA_018236485.1 Plebejus idas
TAAATCAGTTCACGCTCGACTCCCGTCTTTCATTGACGTGTCCCGAGACATAACAAAAACCAAATCCATATTGTATCTCCTTGACCACATAGGTACTACTTTGTAAAAAATATTTGTCAAATTATTATCGATTTGACGTTGTCATTTGTCAAATGTCACGAATTTAAAAAGTGCTCGCGCAGCTCGGCCCATCTGTTTAGAATTTGCGATTTTTGGGCACTTTACCAATTATAAATTATTACTATGTATATTTTAATAACAATAAACGGAATTCGTTGAGCCCGACTACTGCGTAAATTTGTAGAAATACAAAATTTGATTGTGTCAGAAGTGTATTAGATAATATAAATCATGGCTGGTTTTGGTGACTATAGTCATTATAATCGACCTTACGGGCTAGATCCTAACAGAGAAACTAATGATTTGTACGATACTCGTTATCAGCAGATATATGGGTACCACACACCATTAACAGAAGAATATCAAGGTCCACCTTTGGTTATGGATGATATTCCTGAAGAAGGTAAGGAAACAAGTTTATTACACAAGTATTTATATATTTTACAGCATATAAATTATTTAACATGTAAACTTTTAAATCAATCATTTTTAATCAATGCAAACATTCATTATTTTCTTCCAGAGAGCAATACATATGTGACAACAGCAATAAGTTTTGCAAGTCTTATCACGGAGAACCTATTAAGCCATCCATTCATTGTTTTGAGACGTCAGTGTCAGGTATAAAATAATTGTAACAATATTCAGTATGTTTGTAATAAATGAACAGTGTTCCTTAAAAAATTATTGCTATAGTTGAATTTATTAGTTTCATTATTAAATTACTATGAATCTCGTCTCTTATATTTATACTAAAGTGTTCGCTTTAAAAGTTTTTCTTTTTTTCTAATTTCAGGTGCACAACTCATTGAGGAACTATCACATTGTGCCGTACACACTGTTGCCAGTTGTGGCCAGACTCCACAGACGACAGGAGGTGACAACTCTATGGAAGGGCATAGGATCCACCTGTATTGTTAAAGGGCTAAACTTGGCTGTAGAAGATGTTATGTCCAAAGGAACAGGATGGCCAAAGTTAGTATTTTTTTAAATTAAATTAAAGAAGTTTTTTTTTAATTAGAAGCAAAGAAAAATCTTTTTCATGATACTTTTTTTGCAGAGATATGGGGAAGTGTCATTCAGTTTTACAATTTTTCCAACACATAACATTGAAATGGTGAGTACTAAGTAGTATAAAATATGCCTGTAGGAAATGGAGGATATTTTCAACTTTTTAACTCTTCAACTCCCAAGCAATCGAATTTGACTGGGTAAACAATAGATTTCCAAGAATCTGCGATTGAAGGATAAAATTTTTTTTTGTTTTCAGTATAAGCCTAGCAATAATTACACCATTCTACTCTGCTAGTTTGGTGGAGACTGTGCAGAGTGATATAGCTAGTGACAAACCAGCCCTGTTTGATGTGTTCAGAGAAGGATTTGTACGAATATTGGAGTGGGGAACCCCAAGTCGTGGGCGGATGTTACCAATTTGGGCCATAGTACTCCCAACAGCTGCTTTGGGAATCTCTAAATATCTTGCCCAGTAAATATATTTTTTATTTTATTTGAATATCTCAAATATTTAGTCAGAGTTAATAATTAACGCAGGCAAGTTTTATATAGATTTTGATATAAAATATTTTAGATAAAAACAATGAAGAAAATGTGTGGAATAATCTTTTTTTTACAAAAATGTAATTTCTTTCTTTTTACAGTTCACTGCTAAAATGCATAACAGTAAAGGCAATGCGTTTTCAACAGAGGCACAGACATGAGTTGAGTGACTCCTACAGTTCTAAATATAAAAATAATGCAGAGAATCCTCTTCTAGAAGACATCAATTTGAAGGCTAATATATTTTCATTTATTACAATGGAAGTGCTATTCTATCCTGTTGAGACAATTATACATAGACTGCACATACAGGTAAATAATAAGTTTATTTGACAATAATCTACCAAGTACCTTATACTCATTGTCATAATAAAAGAAGACTACTCAACCAAAATGTGAATAGATTACAGTGTAATTATTATCTTTATTGTTTAGTTAATACTTTATATTTTAATTGGTAGCATGGTTCCTCATTCTGAGCTTTTAAAACATTAGGTTCTGATGCAAACAAATCTAAATAAAGTTTAAAAAAATAAGAGCAGAGCAGTAAATTTTATAGTTACTTTCTTTCCAGGGAACAAGAACAATAATAGATAACCTAGACACAGGGACATCGGTTACTCCAATCCTCACAGGCTACGAAGGTTTCATGGATTGTTACAATACAACCATAGCTAAGGAGGGTGTAGGTGGTTTATACAAAGGCTTTGGTGCTCTAGTTCTGCAGCTGGCAGCTCACTTGGCAATCATCAAGCTGACAACACTAGTGGTTACGGAAATGTCAAACCTCCTAAAACCAGCCAACACACCAACTAACTCTGATGATTCAGTACATTCACAGCAGAAGTATTTATTCAACTAATTGTTTCAAATCTTATGGCACATTTGACCAAATGGGAGTACACTGTGGGAGCTATTACTTGGGACAATTAATTCCTTAGAGCTGTTTGCAAATCGATGCTGTGTAATGCTGACATATCCATCATATTATAATAACAATGTGACAAATGGTGAATGTGCTATTTTGTCAATGTTTTATTTTGTTCCATTGCTTCTAAATCACTCAATGACGTGCAAACAACTTATTCCCTATACATTGCTGTATGTGCGATGCAAAACTGTTGAAGATCTTTTCGTACCAAATGAATGCTTAATATGCCTCAACAAACAATAAGTAGACCAGACAGAATAGCAGGTTAAATCTAAAATCATTCCAACATGATTCCAACAGTGTTTTTCTTAGGTTGAATGTTGCCAAGAAATGTTACCAAATAATGTAAAAATGTTGTTAAAATTAAAGTTCTTCTCATTGTTTCCAAAATCAATGGGGTTTTAACATGAACATAGAAAAAAAAAGGCGGACGGAGTCTTATTATACACAGAACTGTGTCCTCAGAGTCAGCCAGGCTGACTGAATGTACACGGTCCTCATGCACACATTCTTACGCTAGTCCATACCATCTGACAGGCGTATTAGAATGTGTGCGTGGCCAACTTTGAAGATACAGTTCTGACTCTGTCCGCCTTTTTTGTATGTTCATGAGTTCTAATAAGTTATTTGTAATTTACTTAGCATGTAAGAATAACAATTTTGTTTGTGGTTTAAATAAAAGTCATTGAGCAAAATATTAATATTTAATTTATAATTATTATACTAAGCTATATTTATATAATGCATCTTTTGACCGAAGTTAATGACTTAATACATAACGCCCTTTCAAAATTCGTCTCATAATAGTTCTTCGTCCATTGGGAGTCGACATTCTAGTGGCCCAACCGTGGCGACGGACCCTGCGCACCTCGTTAGGTCTTGGGAAGTAACATCTTATTTTTGTTCTTATTGATGTAAATAAAGACAGTTCTGGTTTAACCAAACTTGTGCTGGGGGCTATGTGGTTCGTGGATTGCAGTGACTGAGTAATTTTCCTGTAATTATTAATATATTTCTTAGATAACATAGTACAATATCGTTTGATTAATATCGTCAATTCATTAATTCAAATCGTTCGTGATTGAGATGCATAACCTAACCTCGTGTCTATTGCATTATATCTTACCGCAGTGGCTGCATAACTGCAGATAATAGTCTAGACATTTTTGAGACTGCAAAATGCAAGTTCCTTTCTGATTCCTTTTTGTCTATAAAGATATTTTGTTGATTTTATAAGTTTTCCAGAATAATTCCAGAAATGTACTTTGATCAAAATTTTGACAACTGACGTCTGTCACTCTCTGACGTCTGTAAAAAACTGACATTTGACTGACGAGTGACGTTGTCACTTGTCAACAATATTTTTTTATTGCGTCTTTGTTGATGTAAAATTGTAACGTATACAGCCTTAATTTATAAAATATGATGATGAAATTCATCATCATATTTTATAAATTACGGCTGATAAATAATGAATCATCATCATGAAATATGAATCATGAATCATTAATTATTATATATTAAAGTTTTTATTAGATATGCTCTTATTTTCTGTTTTCGTCAGATAATTGTGTGTATTATTATTATATTAAGTTATATTAGTTGTATTAAGCGGTTTCTTCCAAAACTCTTTCTAAAAATATCGGTAATTTATCTGTTAACTTTTTCAAGTCAAGATCTATTTTTATCTTTATGAAAAAAAAAACAATAGTAGAATATGGCGGACAAAAATAACAGAGCGCTAAAAGATTATTTTCGTTACTGAAGATATTTTTAAATCGTCTATCGTGTACAATTCTCATGTGTGAAACTAAATAAGCTATTACTACCTGTGTAGAATAATCGTACACAATGTAAGTTATAGAAACAAACGATATAAGTGTTGATTTCTTGGCGTTTATTTTTCTTACTTTTTACGTCGAAGAGTGTTTACATTAAAGATTATCCTCGTTTTAGTGGCGTTATGTCCTCGATCAAAGTTAATTTCGAGATATCTCACGAAGCTACAAGGAGATCGAAGGACACTCCAGAAGGTTTCACTCATGACTGGGAAGTAGTGGTGCGCGGGCAAGAGGGTGCTGATATCAGTCACTTTGTGGATAAAGTGGTCTTCAACCTTCACAACAGTTTCCCCAAGCCGCGACGAGGTATTCCTATATTTTATATGTAACTATATAACAATACAGCAATTTGTTTACATTGTGATAGCCTATACAATCTTCTCAAGGAAACATAACAATATTTAATTCAATGTCACATAATAATGTTTACATCTCATTCTTATAATATGTTATTTTTATAAAATCACTAAATATAATTATTATTTATAATTATAATAAGTAGACCAAAATGTTGCAGAGATTTCTCAGAAAACTATCAGTCCAGTTAGTCCAGATTAATTTCAAAAACAAAAATTAATTTATTCCTTTTTATCACTACTAATATAGGCAACATTTCTGATTTCAGTTGTCAAGGAGCCACCTTTTTCAGTAAAGGAATCAGGCTATGCAGGGTTCAGTTTCCCTATTGAAATACACTTAAAAAATAAAAATGAACCCAAAAAAATACAGTTTCATTATAATTTGACTTTTCAACCATGCGGCTCACTGAGGGACAGATATATTTTTCAAAATCCTAATGATGAGTTTAGAAGAAAACTTTTGAAAGGAGGAGGTATAATTGTTAACAATGATTCGTTTTATACAAATCCTGACCAAGAAAGTAGAAGTAGAGACTCATTTACTAATGAAAAACCGCAACTTGTAAGTAAACCAAAATTGTCATCTGAAAATATAAAGAAACATAAAACCAAAGAGAAAATTAAAGATGAAGTACCACACAAAACAAACAGTTTTGAAAACTTATTTGGAGCACCCATCCAAAAACCTCCAAAAGTATCCCCAGATCCTAAAAGAATTGAAAAGAATGTTATCAAAACTGAAAAGAAAGAAAAAGACAGGAGTTCAGAGAAAAAGTCTAAACATGAACACAAAGAAATAAAAACAGAAAAAATCAAAGTCAAAGAAGAAAGGGAGAAACAAAAATCCGAAAAAGTAAAAAGTATTAGTAAAGATTCTGAAAAGGTAAAGGAAAAATCAAACAAGAGGCCAAGTGAAAGACCACCATCCCCTGATTTAATTAAGAAAAAGTGTGTGAGCCCGGTCAGGAAACCTCCTAGTCCTGTCCAAATGTCCAATGCCTCCATTAAAGAAGAGTACAGATCATCATCAAAGAATAACGTAGAAAGTTTTGATCAAAAGAAAGTAAAGGTTGAAGATAGACCTACAGAAGTGAAAGTTGAAAAAGAAAAGAAAAAGAAAGATAAGAAAAGCCATGACCGTGATAAGGATAGAAAAGATAAAAAGGAGCATAAAAAGGAAAGTCATAAAAATAAGGAGTCACCAAAAGATGCAAGTAAAATTGTTAATACTTCAAAAGACAGCATTAAAGAGAAGGAACCCATTAAGGACTCTCAACCTAAGGAAAAACCACCTAAACCTGACAAGCCTGTCAATAAATTTTCAATAGAAAACTTAAAGAAGACACCACCATCAGCTAATGAGGAGCGACTAGAGAGTCATAAAGTAAAAGAGAAAACTGAATCAGAAAGAAAACACAAGCATAAGAAAAAAGATAAAAAACGAGATGAGTCAAGAGAGAAACATAAAGAATCTAGCAAAGAAAAGAAGCGTAAACACGACAAAGTACGCGAAGTACCTCAGGATAAGCCAGACCATATAGAGCTGAGAGATACCCCGGTGCTTAAAGAGCATTTAATAACAGAAACTGCATCACCCATTTCAGTAGACTCTGCATCACAATCCAGTGAATCTAAGAGTGGTCTAACAAAACCCTCAATCAAAGTAGAAGACAACAGTAGTCACTCAGAATCTGAAGATTCCGTAATTGCTGATGATGAAGATGTTAAAGTTAAAGTGGAGACACATTCACCAGAACCTATCAAAAGAGAGCCAACTCCGGAGCCTGAACCTGAACCGGAGCCCGAACCCGAGCCAGAACTGGAGATAGAGCCTGTTCCCGAACCCCCACCTGTGCAACAGAAAGAGAAATCTAAAAAACATAAGGATAAATCAAAACGCGAAGAAAAACGCCGAAAGAGAAAGGCCGCGGAAGAAGAAGATGCCGAAAACCGCAAAATCGCGAAAGCAGCTGACCCCGGGCCTGCGAACCACGATAATGAGCATGGAGAAAGCAGTGGCTCTATTTCTATAGAAACTAAAGTCCAAGACAACGGAGTTTCGAGTAGCCTAGGCGAGGACGGCGAGTCGGGCGATCTGTCCCCCGATTACATGGTACAACTTAGAGGCTTGCAGCAACGCATAATGATGATAAAAAATAATGAAGATTTGGAGAGAGTTGTAAATCTTATTGCTGAAACGGGCAGGTATGAGGTGACCACACAGACTTTTGATTTTGATTTGTGTTTGTTGGATCGGTCTACTGTGCAGCAATTGATTCAACTGGTCGGTTGCTAGCTAACACCACACCCATGTGTATAATAATTAATGTAGATATTGGTTTTGTTTTATGAAACTCACTAATTGCACATAATATTATTATGTATTTAATTTAATCAAATTTATAACTTAATCCTACAGTTTGCTACTGAATGCAATAAGAAAATAATAATCAAAGTAAGACCTATAATCTCAGACCTATGCTAGTTATTATTTTAATAATAAATAAAAATATATAATAAAGCTGTAAGTGCAATAATTATGGCATAGGTATAATGTTATAAGACTGTTATAAAGATTGTTAAATCATTGTATATATTGTACATTTTACATATTATTATAGTTTCGGAGTTACTATATTGTAAGAAATCACAGTTTTTATTAGCTTTTTAGAGTTAAACTAGAAAAATAATATATTTCATAAGCTACACCAGTTTTTCAATGCAATATTTTGCCTATCAGCTATTTTATGTTACAATAATTATTTTTAACATTTTTAATAACCAAACTTTCAATGAAATACTTTTAGTATTTACATCCACATAATTTTGTATTAAAGTTATTGTAACTAACATGATTTTGTATTAATACAGAAATAATTTATAATGGGTAGCTTATAATTATTTATGTTTACTTGTAACTTATTTTATTTATATACCTAGTAATGTATAATAAATTGTGTATGTTGAAATTTACTTTTTATGTTCCTTTGTGATTTTTTGAAAGTATATTATAATGAAAGACGACATCTGTGGTTTAAATATTTATTACCCATGGCAGATGACTAAAATTAATATGAATTACTTGGATAGTACGAAACAATATTATATTCGTTTTGGATGTCTAATATCTGTCAAGAAATGATGAAACTTTTATCTCTAGTGATGGGAATGAAATGATGGATGGTGGAAGTAAAATGAAGAAGTGTTAATATCAAACTTATGTTAACTTCTTTCCTTCAATTGAGCTTAGTGTGCTCACTTGGAATTTTCTGTTTATTCGATCCAATTGAATGAACTGGCCCTTGGAAACTTGTTCCTTTCTTATTGTTTGAGATCCGAGATTGGTTCATGTTGGTTCACCTCTTTTTCCCGGATCTCTGTACCGCTTGACGCCACTTGGTGTAGTAGTCGCTTATGTTCTCCACTGAGATGCCCGCGGATTTTGCAGCACCCTTCAGGCTGAAGTCTTTATATTCCTCGCCTTTACCCAATTCGTTCCCAACAAGTAATATCAGTAGCGGCGATTTTTGTATTTGGTCGGCATCACCAGTACCGTGCATCTGTTTCTCGTCGGCGATAAAGTGATTGCAAAATTCTAGAATTTGCACGAAATTTAGTATATTCTGTGGGGCTTTCCGCGGATATTTCAGTAGCGGCAGCGGCTTCGACTGCCCCGGTTTTTGTGTTCTCAGAAATCTCGATCCGCTCTTGAGTTGCATCTCGAGCCAGCGTATGGCGTCTCGGGCCGTACTTCGATCGCGTTTCAATTCATCCAATTCCTGCAGAACTGGAAAAAAACAAAAAAGGGATCTTTATTATTTATTACATAAAATTGCCATTATAATAACACTAGATGAGATTTATAATATTATATAGTATCTGGATTCAATAGAAATTAAAACGCGCGTATGAACTTCGCGCGTAAAACGCCTCATATGGACAGGCACTTAGGCCGGCCACAGACGGACCGCAAGTTACAGTCGGGAGTCAGGACCGACTGCTCTAGAGCGGTCGCGTTGAAGTCGTGCACGACTGCAACACGACACGGCTTTTCGACAGTACGGCATAAATTTCAACGCGACCACTCTATGTATATCAGTCGGTCCCAACTGCAACTTGTGGTCTATGGCCAGGTTTCGACCAAATCTATATTATTTCAACTACAAATAAACGTACATGTATACATGTTGGAACTACAACACAAATACTGAAGTGGTATGTACATACCAACAGACGGCACAAGGAATATGAAGTTCTTAGTCCGCAGCAGCTGTTTGACGCGTCGCAGATGTTCGTGAAGAGCGGCCGTGTCGACCGCCAGCAGTGTTGGTATGTCCACCTGCTCCGATCGCTCTAGCTCGTGCACTTGTGACGTCAGCCACAGCCTACCCAAGCGCCGCAGCAGCCCACCATCAGTGTTCTCCTGCAATTTGCAAACATCAAAGTCAGTATCCCTAGCCGTTTTCTCGAGATTTCCTCCCCTCAACTCAACCTCAATCCTCAAAAAGTTCAACAAAATGCAAGTAAGTTGCGGGAAACATCTAGTACAACAGCTATACTCAACTGGCCCGCCAGGACTTTCATTGGCCCGCGTGAAGTTAAAATTTACGCCTACTGGTAAAATAATTCAAAGTCGCCGTAAGAGTTGTGTCAATTTTCCACTTTTAAATCGCTAATTTTCGAGATCATCATTTTTTTGGTTAAAATGTTGGTTGCGACTTGCGGCCCGCGACACCAAGACTTTTTAAACGTGTTTGTGGCCCATACAAAAAAAGGTTGCGTACTACTGACATAATATAGTATAATTACCTGTTTCTTTGTATTATGCCACTCTCTGCTTCGTTTATGGTTCAGTTTTGTGTGTACTTTTGGTTGAGGGATCTTTTTGAAGTAATATATTTTCATTATTTTATTGTATCTGATCCTTGGTATTATTTTGGAAACATTGTAGCCAAAATCAATGAAGTGTAGGATTCTTATAACGTTTTCTTCTACTTCTAGTGGCTTTATTTTCTGCATGGTTTGCCATTCTGCAGCATCTTTATCGAATTTGCATATGTTTGTACCTCGTAAATTGATATCTTCTGTTAAAGGAATGGATTTGTATTCCAAATGATATTTTTTTGCAACATTTCTGACATAGGCTACTACTTTTTCGTCAGAATATACATCTGCTTGAGGGTTAAAGTAATGCGTAAAGGTATTAAGTAAATCAACAATGCATTGGAAAAGGGCTTCCCCACTTTGGCCACACGAAACGATTAAGTCTTTTTCGTTAAGAACCCAGTCTATTAGTAGCTTTATGCTCGCTAAAAAGTTATCGCCCATCAAAAAGTTTTGCAATTCTGTAATGTTTATTGCATTAGGATCTCCATTTTCTTTGTTGGAATTATTTACACCATTTTGTGCAACTTTGATATCTTTTATTGGTTCTTCTGATATACCATTTGTTTCCGAAATATATTCAGCTTCTTCGTCATCATCACTAGCAGACCTATCACTTTTCGATTCGTCGTCTGATTTGTAAGTAGATTCAGAAAGGTCATCATCAGAATCTGACGAGTTATTATCATTTCTACTGTCACTGTCTGCGTCACTTACATCAGAACTATCTGATGAATCAATACGGCGTCTTCGGCGTCTTTTTATTGTCTTTTTGTTGTTCTTGGAGTCACCATTAACATGAACCTTATTATCTTCATCTGATTCATTCTCTTCATCTATTATTTCATTGTCACTCTTCTTCCCCTTGACGATTATATCTTCCGGTGCTGACTCATCTTCCTTAGGCGTATCATTTTCAGTTTTTGGTAAATATTTTGGATTGTACTTGCAAGCTGGATTTTTGAGACCTATTGATTGTACTTGTGCGAGTAACTTTTGTATGATTTGGGACAGTAATGCTAGTGTAAATGCTTTGCAAGCAAAAGCTTTAGCCTCATTATTTTCATGGAGTTTTGATATTGTAAAGAGACAAATTTTTACGATGTTGTAAATAATAATAGGATTCATGTAGGAAGGATTAATATTCTCTTCTTCTAAGGCTTGGGTATACACAGTGTAATTTTTATTTTTATCTGGCAATGTAGGTTTATTGTAGTTCATGGCTATTTTAAATTGCTGAACTATGACGCTACACATTTTAGATATGTCACTGTCCTCTTTATCGAGATACCATATTTCTATTAAGGAAAGAAAATTTGCGATTGTAACTTGCATATGCTCAGTTTGTGTTAGGGATTCAGAGTCACTAAGTAGGTCACAGAACTGTGCATTTTTCTCAAATATTTTTGTCAAATTGCCAGCTGCTCCCTCAAAAGGTGAAATAAAACTGAGACAGTGAATATAAAAGCAAGCAGAATCCAAATTGAAATTTTTGCCCAAGTATAAATTTCCTAGTTGATTGAAAGGCATTCCAGAGGGATTTTTTAATTGACAGTCTATCTGAGAAGCTTGCAGATAATACCTGGCTGCTAATGAATGTTCAAAAAGGTTAAATATTTCTACTTGATAGCGACTCAAGTCCCCCAGGTATATGAGACAGTAGTAGATGGATGTTTTGCCTATCTCAATATCCTCATTAGATACATTATTAGAGATTTGCTCCTCAGTTTCTTCATCATCATAGGAGGACAGAAAATCCAATTCCTTCATGTCAATATGTAAATCTGATTGTATCCTAAGGAGCATGTTATTAAATTGACCGATACCACTGGTGATAAGGGTGAAAAGGTGATTGTCATATTTACTGTCATTTTCCCGATGCTTTTTAGCAGCACTGATAGTATCATAGTAAACTTTGCGCCAGAGGAGCTCCAATGATTTTTTACCATAGTTTTCAGGATCAAGGAAGAATAGTTTTTCACAGTTATCTCTTAGTTTTTGTCGCTGTAACTCGATGGCTAGTGTGAACAGATCTGCTACTCCTCGGACACTGGATGTAGCATCACCTAGTCTCCTTGCTATATCAGTCACATATCTGGAATAAAGAGGTTTTTGATTAATAATTAATAATAATTATTGATGACAGTTACAATTTTGCTAGATCATAACATTATATTTTATGCTTTTAGATTAAGCCTAAGTCCATAATGTTTTTGAAATATTCAACACACTACACTGCACCAGCACCATCCAGCTGCTGTTACTCAGCTCTTACAAGTTACTAAAGTGAAATAGAATTATTTTAACATGGCAGAAACAGATGTATTGTATTCGGTTATTAATTTTGATTTTGGTACAGGAAAAACAGTTTCAGTAGCAAGTTTATTTTCGACAGGTTTTATTATCATTACTGTTTACGTCACTTTGTTATGACGTAGTTAACCTCAACAATGAAAGGAATAATATTTTGTGTATAAAGTATTGGGTAACTTTATTTACCGATAGATCTTTTTAGCGCGATCGTTGCGCTCAACTATTTTTGATTCCACAAAGTCTTCATTGCATCCGTTCATCTTCAAGTCATTTTACCCACTTGTCAGGATATCGCTTTTACATACACTTTCCTTGTTCCTTCAACGTCAATTTCGTGATAAAAATAGATCATTTTTATAACACCATGGTATGTTATGAAACTTGTAACACATAAAATGTGAAAATAAGAATTAAATAATTACGAACAACAGTAGTTTTCACGAAATGCAAAAGCGCCTCGTAAATTAAAATACCTACGTATTGTGAACCACAGATTAGGGTATTCTTTCTTTTTCTTCGTTTTTGGAAACTTGACACAAATTATGTGTATGTTGTG
>DWUD01000095.1:0-12448 GCA_018236485.1 Plebejus idas
GCGCTTCAATACTGTGATTCGCGTGATACTAGAATCATGATAATATTGATACGTGCAAATGCGCTAGGACATAGGAGTAAATTTTCTCCTATATACGTAATCTGTGGTAAATTTGTTCTGTGATGCGCACCAAAAGAAAATGGAGATTGTCGGTGTGGTACATGTTTAGATCATTTTATTGTTGAATATTTACATAAAGATATAAAAAGACCACTCTCTATTCCGAATTTCGTGCTAATGAATCAAAATGGATAAAATACCAAGGACACATGAAGGTAACATCGTAACCAGTGTATTTCTATCAATTTACGCTATACCTACGATTGCTGTGCCTTGAGTTGGAAGCTTTCTAGATTTGGTATAATTCATTATAAATAGATAAGTTTTATTCAAGTTTATCATAACTTTAAAAAGGCTACTAAATTTGTATTAAGGGCACTTCTATGAGGCCTAACGAGCTCGAATTGTAACTAACCTAAATGCTAATTTTGTTATTGTTTTAACTTTTAGCTATTGAAGCTCAAATACGAGAAATACAATCTAAAAAGAATGAACTTCCTGAAAACGGTTCTGGCAAAGGAGTCTCTTTGGGGGAAACATACTATGATTCTGATATCTATGATAGTACTGGACAAGGTGGCAAGTCGAGGTATGATGGCTATGTCACATCAATTGCTGCAAACGACGAAGTTGAGGACGAGGATGTTGAAAATGTGTCAATTAATCAAAAGAGACCAGGCTACACAGCTCCAGCGTCAATATTAAATGATATAGCACAGGTAATTATTATTTTATTGTTCAAATTTGGTTTAATTGGATTGTGGAAAAACGAGACACAATAGCCTTTCTATTGTTATCGCAGTAGCCAGTTACCGCTTGGGGCTTGAAGCATTAATGTACTATAAATTTGCCTAACTTGAACTATTTATGAAAATCAAATGAAGAGAATAATAATATGTAAAACCGTGTATGCACTGACTTGCGCTACTTCTCGTTTATAATATTTTGTTAAAGAAGGGCTGTTATTTTTACTAATTATAATTATTTTATGTGTGAGTTTAATAAGTAATTATTGTTAGAAATAAATAAATTGAACAGCTTTAACTTAACTTACTACTTAATTATCTAATAAAATAGTGAAAGTTGTTTATATCATAACATAATAAGTACTTACATAAACAAGAGTAGCATTAGTATAATCTATTCTAATACACATATTTGATTATTTTTCTGTGTATTTTAAAGATCTTATATTTTTTAATTATAGAGTGACAAAGACTATGATCCATTTGCTGACAAAAGAAGGCCAACTATAGCGGACAGAGAAGATGAGTACCGTCAAAAAAGGAGAAGGATGATTATATCTCCTGAACGTTCAGATCCGTTTGCAGAAGGTATGAGTTTATTTTAAAAACCTGCATGTCAATGTTTCTCCACCCATGGTTTGCGGGGCTTCTGTCTTCAGAGGTGGAGAGAACTATGAATTTCAGTAAAAAAATAAATATTTCTTCATACCATGTTCCCCTGTTCACATCATCAAAGAAGTTAATAAAGGCTGCTATATGTTAAAGTATGTACCAAGAGAGAAGTTGATTCCTAGGCAGATGGTAGATCGTATTAAGTCAAACCCATAAAGTTATTATACCTAGCAGAATAGAGGAACAAAGGCCTGAGTAAACGAGATGTCACTATCAGTAACACTGCGTGGTAGAAAGAGACGTGTGATACATGACAGTAGCACTCTTTTTTTGATGTCCAGTCAACCTGGGTCAACCCGTTGGCAATTTCATCTCATAGAATTCATGTTCAGTAATGTTGTATACATACACACTACACATATTTTTCACGCAGATGAAAACCAATTTCAGTTTCGTTTGACAGCTCCAGTTTGTTGCTCTATTCCGCTAGGTATATTAACTTTATGGTCAAACCCATCCAAGCTATCATAGCTAACATTGAATTGACTTATGCCCACCACATGATGTAGGTCTGTCAACTGCCTAGGAATCGATTTCCTTGATACAAACTACGGAGACACAGTTATATTATTTTTTCCTTAGGTGGAAAGACACCAGATGTTGGATCAAGAACTTATACAGAAATTATGAAAGAACAGTATCTTAGAGCCGAAGAAACAGAGGTTAGTATAGATCTAGTAAATTTTTTACATTAAGGGTCTGTTTCACCACTTTCTGATAAAGTACCGAATAGGCTATTCAAAACTTTTTTGACAAATTCTCCATACTTCATGTCAAGGAAGTGGTGAAACAGGCCCTAAGTGCTATTTGCTTGATGTAGTATACAATATTATGTTATATTTTGCATTTTTTTATTGTAGTTAAGGAAGAAGTTATTAGAGAGAGCAAGAGAAGGAACCCTAAAGCCAGTGTCTCAGTCAAACGGAGAAGCAGCAAAACCCGCAGCATCAAAACGCAAAGGTCGTTGGGATCAAAGTTCAGATGAAACTCCAACTGTGAAGAAGCCAATTTTATCTGTTTCTACTTCTGCTACTCCCAGCTCTCAAGCTACACCATCTTGGGAAAATGAGGTATTCATTTCTTATCTAATTTTGGTATTGAATAGAAAGTTTAATGTCTTGTGTTAGGTTTTATGTCTGGGAAATGGAATAGATATTAGATATACAGTTTATTTATTAAGCTGTTCAGATTTGTCTTATAAAAATTTCCAACAAAGGTGATATTGCCTGTTAATACCTGTGCATTGTACCAAAGATACATTTTATTTGCCATAACGGAGGATTTAATGTAATTTTACTATAGCGCGGTGCTTGGGAGGAGACACCCGGTGGAGGCGGGCGCGGTGGCGAGACCCCGGGGGCGACGCCCTCGGCCCGCGTGTGGGACGCAACTCCTGCGCATCTCACGCCCGGTCATGCCACGCCTGGCCGCGAGACGCCCGCGCAGCACGCCTCTCGCCGCAACCGTTGGGACGAAACACCTAAAACTGACAGAGGTAAATTAAAAACATATTTTATACATAACAAAACTTGAGAGGTGTCAAGGAAGTGGGATACCCAGATGGAACGAAGTTTAAAAAGAATCGTCGCTACACCACACTGTTCAATGCGAGAGAGATAGAGAGAAACACGCGCTACCACACGGCTTATTACTATAGCAAAAAGTGTCGTTGAAACTTTTCGTCTTCATTTTTTCTGTCTAGCCTCCTTTTGCAACGCGCGATAAGGAACTTTCGTTCCAATATTTATTATTATAGACAGAAATTGTATACATTGTGCCAACTATTTATGTCGATTTTTGTCTACAGAAACGCCTGGCCATGCCAGTGGATGGGCAGAAACTCCACGTACGGATCGCGGCGCAGGCGTAGACACCATTCAAGAGACTCCCACCCCAGGGACTAAGAGACGGTCGCGATGGGACGAGACGCCCGGCGCCACGCCCGCCGCAGCCACGCCCACTCCCTCACACGCCACGCCCTCCCACGCGACACCATCACACGCCACGCCCTCGCACGCTACCCCCACGCCGCATACCCCGATCTTTACACCCGGAGGAGTAAGTTGAAACTGTCTTTGCAGTACATATTTTATGTTTTATTTTGTGATACTAACTAGGATTTTTTTCAGTCGACTCCTGTGGGCGTGAAAGCTATGGCTATGGCCACTCCTACTCCTGGCCATATTGCAGCTATGACACCTGAACAACTTCAAGCCTATCGCTGGGAGAAAGAAATAGATGAAAGAAACAGGCCATTTACAGATGAAGAACTTGATGCCATGTTCCCAGCCGGGTACAAGGTTTTGCCTCCGCCGGCGGGTAAGTAATGACCTTATGTGGAAAGCATTGCAATATTTTTTAAATTTGATCAGATTTAAAAAAAAAACATAATGGTGATCAAATAGTAACCACTCACCACTTCAGTTTCAGGACACATGTATTAAATGAGACCGTCAATAAACAACAAAAGGGAGTCAACAAAAATTATTATTTTACATACATGTGATTTGTAATAGATTACTAAAGTACAAAAATTTTAATGACAAATTTTTCTTTCAGATGATTCTTGAAGTTTTTCGTTCACGCTGTTGAGTTGAATCCCGAATTCGTTTTTAACATCGTCATAACAAGCTCAGCATAGTAAATTATGTGCTCTGTACGGATTGCTAAACTTAATACATTTTTATACAAAAACACTAAACAATCCTAAAACAACTGCAGAGCTGACTATCGGGAACCAATTTAGGCCACTTTATTTACATCAAAAACAGCACTCGCTGCAATATACATTATTAATTTCATCAACATTTTACAGGGGGAAAAGCAATCCGTATGTCACATACATGCATTCCAATTTCCGTTGTCTGACTATTTCCGTTGTTGTCCAGGTTATGTTCCTATTCGGACACCGGCTAGAAAGCTGACCGCGACGCCCACGCCTTTGGCTGGTACCCCAATCGGCTTTTTCATGCAGCAGGAGGAAGTGGGGGGGTCCGCGGCGGCGGCGGCGCGCCTGCTCGACCCGCAGCCCAAGGGTAGCCAGCAACTGCCATTCATGAAGCCCGAGGACGCTCAGTACTTTGACAAACTGCTCATTGACGTGGACGAAGAGACGCTGTCCCCCGAAGAGCTCAAGGAAAGGAAAATTATGAAGCTGCTGCTCAAAATAAAAGTATGTTGCCCTTTTGTTACACATTTTAGAGCGACAGTAATATTTGTTTCTAGGCACAGCCGTTACAACAATTATTTATTTTTATTTACAAATGTTATATTTTTAACATTATGTGGTAAAATTATTAATCATTAAATACATTGTTTTTTCACAGAACGGTACACCGCCCATGTGTAAAGCAGCGTTACGTCAGATAACGGATAAGGCGCGGGACTTCGGCGCCGGCCCCTTGTTCAACCAGATTTTACCCCTACTCATGAGCCCCACACTAGAAGATCAAGAAAGACATCTGCTAGTGAAAGTAATAGACCGAATCCTGTACAAACTTGACGACCTGGTCCGACCGTATGTACACAAAGTAAGTTGTTATTTTCATATTATATAAATGTTAGGAACAAAATTATAATACGTCAAGAAAGTGAAGAAATTAAAAAGTGGCAACATCGTAGTGTCGTCCCTTTCAAATCAATCTAAGAAAAAAGGGATGACACTACAAAGTTGCCACTTTTTAATTTCTTCACTTTCTTGATGCACTACACCATTTTATTTTCATTTTAAACGAGTTTTACTAGTAGATTACTTAGAGCGCTTACAGAGGAACAACAACAACATGTCGACAAGTGTAAAAAAATAATGTAAAAAATCCAGCGACTGCCGCGGCCGTCGACAAGTGCCGTTCGTCTTTAAGAAGCTTTACTAGATACTAAAACACTAAAATTTATTGTTTTCAGATTCTTGTAGTCATAGAACCTCTTCTTATCGACGAAGATTATTACGCTCGTGTAGAGGGTCGTGAAATTATATCCAATTTGGCCAAAGCTGCTGGGCTAGCGACTATGATTTCAACTATGAGACCTGACATAGACAACATTGATGAATATGTCCGTAACACTACTGCCAGAGCATTTGCTGTGGTAGCTTCAGCTTTAGGTAAGTTTTTATAAATTTTTAACAATGTAATACATTAGGAAATAACTCAACTACTGTTATATTGTTTACGTTGGGTTATTCTCATACATTATTTAAACAATTTTTGTTGATTTCAGGCATTCCGTCACTTCTACCTTTTTTGAAAGCCGTATGTAGATCAAAGAAATCTTGGCAAGCTCGCCACACTGGTATCAAGATTGTTCAGCAAATCGCTATTTTGATGGGATGTGCCATTCTGCCACATCTGAAGTCACTTGTAGAAATTATTGAGCATGGTAAGATAAAATCATTTTAATAGCATTAATTAGAATTATTTGTAAACAATGACTACAATAATGGAAATACGAATTTATATGTTAAAGAATATTTTTTTATTTTATTTTATCATGTTTGGGTGGCTTACAGCTAACTTTATTAAATTTACAATAAATTATAGAACACGAAAAACCAATTACAAGCCTCCACAGGTAGACACACATATCTTATGGGATAATGTCTCTGCCCATAAAGTCAATAGTTATTTGTATGAAGTTTATAGCAAAATGCCACTCGAAGCTTACATCCATTGATAGACCATCTTCAAAGAGAAAGGACGAGGAATTCATGATGCAATTTTTCAAACAGGTCTCGTAGATGAACAGCAGAAAGTCCGAACAATAACGGCGTTGGCGAGTGCCGCTCTTGCTGAGGCGGCTACTCCATACGGTATCGAGTCCTTCGACTCCGTACTCAAGCCGCTGTGGAAGGGTATCCGAACCCACCGTGGTAAAGGTCTGGCCGCCTTCCTGAAGGCCATCGGATACCTCATCCCGCTCATGGACGCCGAATACGCCAACTATTATACCAGAGAAGTGATGCTTATCCTCATTCGTGAGTTTCAGTCGCCCGACGAAGAAATGAAGAAAATTGTCTTGAAGGTATTTTTTGTTGTGGCAGTCTTAAAGTTGACAATATAGTTTTTTTAATGAAAAAAAATAAAAGTAGTAAGCTTTGAAAATAGAAAATGTTAGTACTGATCCATATGTAATACGGGAGTCATAAGTCTTAATTTCTTGATAATTAAAGTATAAGTAATAAATATGTCTTTGCAAATCTATTTGTAGAATACTGAATAACTATTTATGTTTTGTGTCTCAGGTTGTAAAACAGTGTTGTGGCACTGACGGTGTGGAGGCTCAATATATTATGGACGAAATTTTGCCCCATTTCTTCAAGCACTTCTGGAACCATCGCATGGCGTTGGATCGTCGTAACTACCGGCAGCTGGTTGATACTACAGTGGAAATTGCTAATAAGGTAAGAATATAATTGGGAAGTGTGTGTTGTCTTAGGGTCTATACAGATGGACCGCATTTCAACCGCAAATTATAGTTGAAGTGCAGTTTGAATGCAGTTGACACGACTGCAATAGAACTGCAAACAGAGTCATCTGCATTCAAACTGCACTTGAACTGCAATTTGCGGTTGGATTGCAGTTGAAATGCGTATATAGACTGTATGTATATAGACCCTCAAGCTACAAAAATCACCAATTTAAAATTCAATTTTCTTATTAGGTTGGAGCTTCGGAAATAATTAACAGGATTGTAGACGATCTCAAAGATGACAATGAACAATATAGAAAAATGGTAATGGAGTCCATTGAGAAAATTCTTGCCAACCTCGGCGCTGCTGATATTGACTCCAAGCTAGAAGAGGCTCTTATAGACGGTATACTTTATGCATTCCAAGAACAGACTACAGAGGTAAGTCTGAACACAATATGAGTAAAATCATTCAATTTTGTAGTAAATACAGTTTTGTAAAGTATGTAAATTTTAAAGTATGGTATATGAAAAAATGCTATTTTACATTATTTTTTACATTAGACTATTATAAGTTTGTAAATTATTTTTTATGTATAATTATTGTATTTTAGGATGTTGTGATGTTAAATGGTTTTGGCACAATAGTGAATCAGTTAGGCAAGCGCGTGAAACCGTATCTGCCACAGATCTGTGGTATAATCTTGTGGCGAATGAACAACAAGTCGGCTAAGGTGCGACAACAGGCCGCCGATTTGATATCGCGTATTGCTGTGGTGATGAAAACCTGTCAGGAGGTAAGATCATTTTACTGTTTACTAAAAAAGACAGACAAACCCACTTCTGCATTATAATATTAGTATAGATTTACTATTACTTTGTAATAAGACACAAAATACTTAGGGCCTGTTTCACCACTTTTGCTTTCCGATAAAGTGCTGAATAGGCTATTCACAACTTTTTGACAGATTCTCCAAACTTCATCTGTCAAGTTAAGTGGTAAATAGCTTATTCGGCACTTATCAGGAAGTGGTGAAACAGGCCCTTATTTTATAAAAATTTACAGGAAAAACTAATGGGACATCTTGGTGTAGTGCTTTATGAGTACTTAGGAGAGGAGTACCCCGAAGTGTTGGGCTCGATATTGGGCGCACTCAAGGCTATTGTAAACGTCATCGGTATGACGAAAATGACGCCCCCCATCAAAGATCTGTTACCTAGGTTGACCCCTATATTGAAAAACAGGTAAGATCAGACTGGACTAAGATTGTTTTGGAATAAATACTTTTTAGTTTGATAGCTTTTATAAATATATTGAGCGGAATGCTTGCTTTTAACCTATTTTAGCTATTTAGAACCTTTACATAACATATTTTCATGAATTCCATATTGTTGCAGCACCATAGTTTTACTATGGGTCAGCGCGTCAGCAAGCTGTATTCTTATTTATGTCTTTGGCAAATTTTACTAATGAAATATTTGTGAATTCGTAATGATTGCAGACATGAGAAAGTGCAAGAGAATTGCATTGACCTAGTGGGTCGTATTGCAGACAGAGGACCCGAGTTTGTGTCGGCTCGCGAGTGGATGAGGATATGCTTTGAGCTGCTCGAGTTGTTGAAGGCGCATAAAAAGGCGATCCGACGTGCCACCGTCAACACGTTCGGTTACATCGCCAAAGCCATAGGACCGCACGATGTGCTCGCCACGCTACTCAACAATCTCAAAGTACAGGAGCGACAGAACAGGTATTTATAGAAACACAAGCGGAACTAAAGGCTAAAAGGCTGTAGGCTTCTGCAGCATAAATCTTAATCTTCTTATATTATCAAACAAATATTCTATATTTGCTCACAATATCACGAATAAATGACAAGACCGATCTGAATTTTGGATAAACACATTGTAGACAATTTTTTTTCTTGCGGTAAAATAACAGTTTTGGGCTTACCTAGGCGCGAGAAACCGCTTGTTTGTTATATTATAATATATACTGGAAAGATTTAAGTTATGACTATAATTCTATTTCAATACTTACAGAGTTTGCACCACAGTAGCGATAGCTATTGTCGCCGAAACGTGTTCCCCCTTCACAGTATTACCAGCTCTAATGAACGAGTACAGAGTGCCAGAGTTGAACGTACAGAATGGAGTACTCAAGTCGCTATCGTTCTTGTTTGAATATATCGGTGAAATGGGAAAAGATTACATCTACGCTGTGTGTCCCTTGTTAGAAGACGCGCTTATGGACAGGTTTGTTACAACACAATACTATAAAAAGATTCACGTACTCGATCTTATTATTAGGAAACATATTGTGCTATTTTAGTGTTTTAAATTACTATACAAATTTATAAAAATAACCTTGGACCTAAAACTCAATTCTTGACAGCTTTATGTTTAACATACCGAGAGTTGTGTATAAAGCTGCGCCTACCATCTCTTAGACAACGGCACCGCACGCAACGCAACGGCTCCTACATATTCGCCTCGACAGTACCTAAACCCCGCGGCACGGCCTTAAATGGCCCATTCACGGCAGTCCTGCACGGTGGACTGTCGTGACCGTTTACCCAGCATAATATATATTATATATATTTTTTAATTTTGAAATCGTATTGTAGAGATCTAGTGCACCGTCAGACGGCGTGCGCGGCCATTAAACACATGGCGCTGGGCGTGTACGGGTTCGGTTGTGAGGACGCACTAGTCCACCTGCTCAACCACGTGTGGCCGAACATCTTCGAGACCTCGCCGCATCTCGTGCAGGCGTTCATGGATGCCGTTGAGGGCATGAGAGTCGCGCTCGGACCTATCAAAATACTGCAGTACGCGTTGCAGGTAATACTGATTACTAATACCAGTTAAGTCTTTACCAGTGGCGAGGCGAGAGCAAAATTTGATGTGGGAAAGATTTTGCGACTGACGCAAGACGACGGATTATACTCAAATTTTTATGAGTAGCAAAACTCGTCAATCCTAAAGAAATCGTCGTGGTCCAAGGGGCGGTGGCCCACGTTCGCCCACGCCTTACGCCGCCTCTGGTCCTTACTAGTATGAAAAAGGTTTGTTTGTAATTTGTATGCTACGAATAATAAAAACTATTTTACTATTCGTAGTTTGTATGTATATTTTATACTCTCACGCAATAACTACTGAAGGGATTTCGATGGCATATTTTGGTATGGTAGTGGCTCTTACGCATAGCATACTTCTAAAGCAATATCTTGTTATTCATAATTTTCATTAATTTTACAAGTTTGGTTTCAAGTCTTAAAAACAATTAGATTGGTAAAATAGTCATCTTATTCTAGCTGAACTACTTTGCCTATTAAATAGGCAAAGTAGCAACTCTATTAGCAACGAAAAAGATTCTTAGCAACAATTGGAAAAAAATCAAAAGTTTTTTTTCAGGGTCTATTCCATCCGGCTAGAAAAGTCCGCGATGTGTACTGGAAGATCTACAACACGCTGTACATCGGCGGGCAGGACGCGCTGGTGGCCGGATACCCGCGAATACAGAACGACCCTAACAACCACTTCATAAGATACGAGCTAGATTATTTGTTGTAGTTATAAGTCATTTCGTCTAATATACCACCAGTACACTTGCAGTTACTAATTATTATTTAATACATATTATATATCCCCTTACTAATAAAAATATCGACAAAGAAAATATACAATATGTTCTGCTCTGTCTGTCTTTGCCTGGCATATTGGAAACGACACATGATAGATAAAACAGCATACCTTGACTATTCAAGGAACACGCTGCATGTTTTTATTAGCAAGGGGATTAATAGTAAATTACTCTCTGAAATCCTCTTCTCATATAAATGACTTTTTATCACAAGGGTAATTTGGTATTCATTGATTTTTTATTTAATATATTTGACAAACAGTTTACAGTAGGTATGGTGAACCTGATGTGAGATTTACACTCGCGTCTCGTGGCTCGGCTCGCGTCGAAGCGCGAATGTAAACTCAAAGCTCTCGTCCCTGGCGAGCTCCTTTGAAAACCGCTTCCGACAGGAGCCCTGCGAGCCGCGCGGCCGCGAGACGAGCCGTGAACTCGAGTTTACACTCTCGGCTCGTGGCGCGTCTCGCGGCTCGGCTTGTGGCTCGCGCGCGAGTGTAAATCATGACATGTATGATAGATTATTTATGGATATTACCACAACATAAACATATACAGTAAATACGCTCAACAAAGAGGCAGTTTTATTTGATACTGCAAAGATGCCCCTTTTATAAAATTAATAGAACACTCATATTATGTCTAGTATGATGGTTTGCTGTATATATTTAATTGTGATATCATTTCATTTGAGCCTAAGCGTAATGACACATCTGCAGAACGTACGGCGCGAACCTTCGGCTCAATACGCCCGCAATATATTTAAAGTTCTCCATGTCCTATGACCTTTATTTACTGATACCATTTTTACATACAATAATAATATTTCAAATTTTAGACATCGGTGTTAGTTTGCCCTTTGGCAAAGGCCTCCCCTAGACTTCGCCACGTAATATTATTATTATATCCTATGACACATCAGCGTAAATTACGCGCGTTCAGTTAGCGCGTAACCTTCCGTCGGCGGAACTTTCGGCGCCGCGCCGTACGTTCGGCAGATGTGTACTTACACTGAAATGCAGTACTTTTACTTTTCACTGAACTTATTTGAATCTTCCGGACATTTGTAACAAAAATTAATGCAACAGCTGTATGTAGTGTAGAAATACAAACTTTTGCGTTAAAACACTAACTTTTGTTTTATTTATAAAACATAAGAGTTATATAGTTAAGAAAAAAACCTTTACAGTTTTCACTAATATATTTGCAGTACATTTGAAGCTAATATTCTTGGTACAATATTAATATAAATGGCTACCTATGTAAATACACAAAGGAACTAACTTTATAAACGTGACTAGATTATTATCTGTAAACATTAAATATACATTAAGTAGAACAAAATAAATTCGTAACAATTATGTTTTACAGCCAAAAAATATCATTTTATCAAGTCTTTTTTTAAGTAAATTTTGAAAAATGATTTCTGTATCAAAATGGAATGTATCTCACCTTTGAGAGTTTTACTAACTTTGTGCCTATTATTCTGCTATTATCCATACTTAGCATTTAGCAAGCATAATATTATATAATAGCTGTATAGAAAAATTATATTAAAGTATAATAAATTAAAAAAAAGACGGGTTGCACTCCGGGAGTGCCAGCAGAAGTGAAAACTTGAACAATCGATTAAAAAATATCGACAATATAGAAATAAAAACAATCGATTGTTCGATTAATCGATTTTGACGTTACAACACTACTCTCCAACCATCTTACGGTTTTTCAATCAGCACAGGTGACCTAATGCGAGTTTCACAGTTTTTACCCATCCCACAAAAGTGCTCAACGCCGCTTAACCCATATAGACCCACCGTGTCCAAACGAGGACACTTTTAAAATTACTGAATTTTTTTGTCATTTAAGTTTGTATTTATTTTCATTGTAAGTTTCAATTTGCTAAAAGTGTATTTTCTTATTCTTA
>DWUD01000096.1:0-12423 GCA_018236485.1 Plebejus idas
CTCTATAAAAATGTGTTATTTCGATGATAGATCTACGCGAGAAAATATGTTTGTCTTATTGACCCTAGTCAATAGAGATGAAGATACAAACTATCAAACATCGAGAAACATGTAGAGAGATATATCTCATTGGCGTATGCTAGGCCGCCGGGTCAGTATTTCTTGACATTAGCGCATTCAAACAAACTCTTCATCTTTATAATTGGAATAGAATATAGATTTAAATTAAATCACAAACGCATACGGAAGAAATACCAACGTATCAGAATCCTTTCGGGCGGCCAATCGATTTCTCAACCCGTTCCTACTAATTCCAAATTAAAGCATGCATGCACATACGATTGTAGAATTAAGCTGCGTTTACACTTTACCGTCCGAAAACCGAACGTCGAAATTATTGTGTACTTTCGTCAGTGGCTATGGCGTCCGAATCTAATCTGCACGCGTCCACCCATTCGGAAACAATATGCGTTGTATGTAAGTTTCATATACAGGACTTTGGGGGGTATGTACTGATATCTGTTTAGTTGTTTACTAATGGGATGCGCGATTCCGTATCTCGCACTCCGACTATTCCGATTTAAGAGTGAATCACGGTATTCGAATAATGGGAGTTTCGATTCCTGCTCAAGATAATATGAATTTAATGATTCGGGAATTTCCTCCGTTCGGCTCATATTATAGGTAGTATAGCCAAAAATCGTAGGTATGACATGTTTTTAAAATTATAATGTTTGCCAAAAATAAAGTCTATAAAGTTGTCAAATGACATTTTAAAAAAGTTTTAGGGGTCACAGTTAAAAAGTTTCGTGCAACGAAATCACACTTTATACGATTTCTATGCATAAAAGTGTATCTTTTTTAATATTAACCCTCGCATTCATAAAAAGTTGAGCGGTTAACCGTCGGGGTAATGAATGAAAAAGTTGGAGTTAGAACAACGAAAGCTCGCGAGCTAAATTGACAATTTTGCGTATTCATAATAATTACCACAAATCGCCGCCAATTTAACTTATCGCGGCATATTTGCCACTTTTAAAGATTCTAATTTATATTTCCTTTTTATAAAAACATGTTTCACAGTAAAAGTTGCTTTATATGTGGGAATAGGGTTTCTTCTGAATTCTGATATTATAATATGTATTACTAGATAAAGCCCGCAACTCCGTTGAGCCATAATTTGTATATCGAGCGGGAACCGTACATTTTTCCTCAAAGTATCCCCATACCAAATTTCAGCAAAATCGGTTCAGCGGTTTGAGCGTGAACAGGCAACAGACAGATAGACGGTAAGACAGACACACTTTCACATATTTTATAATATTAAGTAAGGATTTAATATTGTCAAATATTATTGTAAAGTTTCATTAAAATCCGTTCAGTAGTTTTTGCGTGAAAGAGTAACAAACATCCAATATCCATACATACATACATCTAAACTTTCGTCTTTATAATATTAGTAGGATACAGTTTCTTCTGTATCATCAACAAACTTCTCATATTTTCCGTATTTTGATTGAGGTTTTATATTCAGCGACGTAACGTCGAACTCATGTGTTATTTGTGTCTCAAAGAAGTAGTCTCCCACGGGAATACTGTCTACGGCAGACGTCTGAACTGCATCGCTATATAATAATGTGGATTCATCCTGCTAGGAAATAGAGTAAGATAGAAAAATATTATAATCGAAAGAACTTAAATCTCTTTTAAATATACTGGTCGATTAGGTTCGGTGCTGTAGAAAAAAAGCTTTTTATAGGGCTTTCCTTTTTTTCGATGCATTTCATAATACCTATATGTTTTAAAAAATTAAACATTGAACGGTGTGGTAAAGCCATCTTTTAATACATCATCATTAACAAAAACTTATGGTACCGTTTTTCATTATGAGTTCCTAATATTGGTGCCTATAAAATTATGTTTAAATGCTGATGATGACGATTTGTGTACCTTATTCAAATTAGGGGAGTTATAAGCGCAGTAAATAATCGGACATAGGAAGTATTGTGGGGGTTGGAAATGGGGAGTGGGGAGTGTTTTGCAATTCGGATTCATTATGTACGCGCGCGCCCCGGACGCGTCTTCGATGACTGATTTAATGAGTACAGCCACACAGAAAACCGGCGAGAAATAACGCTCGGTGCGTAAGGTTGATAAAAGCATTTTGATGTAATATAATGTACTTAATGTATTAGGTTACAGTGTAGCTCGAAGTATCAAATTATAAAATTCGACGTCTTTGTGTAAATGAAGTCTTGTCACCGTTACAAAAGAATCACGACGCGCTTTGTCTCGGTTTAAAATGACCCTTACTCTCCATTAAGGGGATAGTGGATAGAAAATAAATCAAGGCAAAATTTTAACCTTACATGAACACTGTACCTATACAATTATAGAACACAAGTCTATAAAACTTTTTCTTCCTATCTCCACATGATATTCCATTGTATGTACATGAAGCATCGTAAACAACATTGACACTGTTATTATCAATATGGATCACGCAAAAGTGTTCGGCTGTGTCAAATTCCCATCTACAACTGAATAATTCAGTGACAGTGTGTGTCGCGATAAACTGAATTTTTAACGCTTTAAAAGGTTACGATCAGAGAAATTCATTCTTACAAGCGGGCCTACTTTATTTTTTCTCGTTACATCAATGTTAGGCGTGATAAAGCTGGGACATAACCCGACAAAGTTACGTTTCGCCATGTGACTATGAATCAAAGCGGATGGTACATTCCTAATTCGTTAGGTTGGTTCTTTTCCTTTCAGTGAAACTACTTTGACGTACAAAAGTAACATATTAAAAAAGTAGTCCAGACACATTGTTCGCGGCTTATTGAAAATGGTAACGTTATTAATCCCGCGCAGGATATGCATTATTAAACCTATCTTAAAGGCAAACATGTTGATCACATTTTAATATGATAATACCGAAGCGCGCCGTAATCACTTAGGTACTTGATATAACATATAACTAATATCGGGTGGTCATACCCGATATTGACTGACGCTTCTGCCAGATAATCAAATTTCGCTGTAAGCATGGCGGCAACGGCGACCGAATTTCACGAATGCTGTGTACCTATTTACCTAACACAGTCCCCAATTAAGAACTGCTATTCAACGAGGCTTGATCTTACTCAACACTATGCTCTTTGAAGTGGTCGGTTAGTATAGGGAGAAGGGTGAAACGAAAGACATGTAGTCAGACAATTGCAGCAGTTACAAAACTTGAACCACAACCAGGTAGATATAACATATTTATCGTATTATAATTAATCGGTTTCTAATCAAACAAACGTAATTTATTCTACATATAATTGACTACAACTTAATAATAACTGCTTGTCTGTTCTTATTTAATACGCCAGCTGCAAATTTTCAACACCAGTAGCTAACTCCTATCAAGACTTTCACTAAGCATTGGCTAAAAATGTCTAATTTATTCACCTACTTGTACCGTACTACGCGTAGTGTAAAAGTCGGTACGACTTAAAGGTCATTTACATAAGTGTAATGGACATTTTCATCACTTGCCACCTGTACTGGCACGATGCACTGGCATGCTAGTAGGCGGGCGACGTCTTGCTGTCAATATTGTCAGCACCCTGTAACTAGGGTTGCCACCTCATTTGTTTGATGTTATCTTGTACAGTTATTACATGAATTGTAACTCTACAATAATTGTAGAGTTACAATAATTCATGTAATAACTGTAACCCATAATAATTATGGGAAGAGGAAAAGTTTGTTTGATATAATCGAAGTTTATTGATCTAATTCTAAATTATGGGAATCTATTTGATCCTCGGTGAGATTTTGACTTACAGTAGCGGACAATTTTTGTTTTTAATCTTTAAAAAAATTATATATTTGTACGGTGCTTAAAGATGTTTGATTATATTTTGAAAGTTACAGTTTCAAAAGTGTTGCATCCACGTAAAAACAATGCTACAGTTACCCAATATCAAAACAATGGTGCGAAAGCAGATTTTGCATAAAACGGCTCGGTACATAGAAAATTGATAGTCGATAATAGCATCTAAGTGTCCATTGTGTAGAGGGACGTAGATTCTCATAACGTATCGATTTGTCGAGATAATTCGTGGAGATTTCGGCCACACTAGAAAACAGATTATACGTATGCATCGTATATCAGGCCCAAACCACTGCAAATCCAAAATGGGTTGAACTAATTCGAAGCTCGAGCGGGCCTTGAGCGCCTGCGTGCCCAAATCAAGTTTGCTACGGTGCATCCCTTGATAATTTGTTCTAATTGAAATTCAAGTCATTGACATGGTCAACTGACTTAATCGAATATCCCGGCTCTCCGGACGTCTGTTTCGACGTGTACCGAAAAACATTATTCAAATGTATGTTAGCCTTGTACCTTGTCATTTTCGCTGGAATATTTTTTGTCGCGGATGATTTTTTATTTTGAAATGTTTTTATGTAAACATTATGGCTCTCAGAAGCGAAAAATTATATTCTAAGTTTTAAATCTAGGACTGAAGAAGAACCAATTTCGAGATAGAATTCAGTTGCTCATCTCTACACTATTTAGCCCACTAGCCTAACGCTTATGAAAATGTTGACAAAAGTGTATCGGCGTGACAAACGGTTGATATTTAACAGGGCTGCGAGCGACCCGGATTTCCGTGTTAACAATTCAGGGGCGGAGGTAAAAGTTGCGGTATCGCGAGCCGCGGCCCGCACTAACAGGTTGCCAAATTTGCCACTATTTTTACGTGTCCCGTTCCCGCCCAGTGATGGGACACACCTGTTGTGCCAATTACTCTAGCTTTTTTAATCCAAATCACTAGTTGAGAGAACATGTCACGATGATAGTATTTTGTTTTTTTTTATTATTTATTGTAATTTTTTTCAATTGTCCAATGTGTGTGGCATAGACAAAGTTTATTAAAAAGTTTCATCACCTGCCATCACTTTAATATGAGTTCTGTTGTGTCTAGGAAAAAATATTTATTCAAATTTAATTTTCATTCCTTCGTATAAAAACAAAGTTATCTTTAGTATTTTCCACTTATCTTTGATACAATTCATTAAATCTATCAGCACTTATAGCTGATTAAAGTGGAAACATCAAATTAAATGTAATACTTTTGGTATGAAATATGCCGCATTTGAGTTATCAAATATTTCAGAGTCGTGAATTTTGTTAATCAACGAAAAGTGTTGCATACGGCCAACTTTATTAAATTACCAAACGCAACACTAATAACTCTTTTATGAAATTACTGTATTATGCGATTCAAACTGCTGGGACATGTTAGGTTTTATCCTTTAAATAAAGGTTTGAAACCCTTTAAAAAAATATACTAATAATATATTATGAGAATTTGCGTTTGTTTACCAGTTATATAACTCCGATAAACCGATTAAGTCTTAATATATAATATTTTGACATGGAGATTCTAAATCCCGGAAAAGGACATAAGTTTGTGTCACGGAAAATTGTACCCTATACACACATATGGACATAAAAATATATGGGACAAAATATATCAAAATGTTGCGGAACTAAAAACATCGACACCTTATCGATAAAAATCTAAGCGATATTGATTCCCATCACTAGAACTTTCGGCCATGATTGGTGATGATCGCGCTACACCAATTAACCGGTTTTTACGCAGCCGTACACCGGGTGTTGTTATACCCGGGTATTAAACACGCCCGGGTGTACGCGCCCAGTTGTCCCGCAATTTTTAGACCACTAGTTGCTCTGTTATAGACTAGTTTATGAGTAATTATAAATGCTTTTATGGAACGATTTGTCCGAACTCCGAACACAGATCCTATAAATTTGACCGTGATGCTGGCTGGTCTGGTAAATAAATAAAATGTTATTTTGCTAGATCTTGGTAGTTGGTACATAATACATATATTATATTGTGTATGTAACATGTATAGTTTTGAAATTAAATATAATAAGTTGTCTCTACATTTACATTGTATTATAGGCCCTGTTTCATCAAGTGGTGAAACTGTTCCTGATAAGTATCGGATAGGCTATCCTGTATCCATAACTTTTTTGACAGGTTCTTTTACGACAGTGCAAGCGTCTATACATCTGTCAGTCTGTCATCCAATAAAAACATCTTTCATATTCATAGATAAGGAAAGAACGTGTTACGTAAACATTCGTACTAAACCACCAACTAAACCCAAAACCGAAATTAGTTGATTAAAAAACCTAATCTATTACCGTCGAAACACAACCTCAACCCTCACAGTTCATTAACGCATTTGAAATTTAGTTATAGCGGCCAATTGAAATTTCATCAAATCGGAAATAAACTCCGACTGGCCGGCCGGAGCGGTCAAGAAAACAATCCTGCATCCAAAATAGACCATACACCGTCATAATAAGTTGCATTATCGCGTAATGCGTTTTTTAAATGAAATATTCGTAAACAATTTAAAGGCAATCAGTGCTGAGCTGCAAACATGCCAATATAATGACTCCATGACGTCACAGGTCTATCAACACGTCACTTATGTGAAATGATGAATTAAATTTCGCGTTACACCCAATACTACCACCGAATGGACCGTGCCAATTATAAAATCACCGCCATATTTTACGTAACGTTTAACTATTTTAAACACTTGTACGGTTTTTATCTGCGGTGGATAATGTGTTTATCGGTACGTGTATTGTGTATATACTATACCTAATTAAACGGAAAGAAACGAAAGTATTGGGACTAACCAATTTCCTGAAATAAACGATTCTGATTCTGATTCTAAAAGGATAGGCCGATTTTGATAAGTCTATATTCAACTGTGAAAACGTGTTAATAGTGTTAAGTGTTTATGTAGTTTTTAAGCTTGTTAATAAAATCACTAAATGTTTCCTTAATAAAATAAAAATAACATAGAAATATATAGTATAGATTGGTTGTTGGAATGTCATAAAAAGTATAAATAGGAAAATCAAATCGACCGATTTTAGAAACCATTGCAATACCTACCTATAATAAAATCAAAATAGTCAAACTACGTTATGAACAAACCTAATTAAAAATTGAGCGTATTAATTCATAATTTTTGGAGTTTTTGTTGACCCTGTACCTGAAAAAAATATAACCACCTGTAGTAAACACCTAATAGCTTTACCCTTTTATAATTTTAATTATAAGTCCGCGACATTTTTAAACCGCCGCAGGTCTAACCGCAACATTTTTGTAGCGCCAAAAAACGAAAGCGCGCTATGTTTCGGAAGTGGTTTTTGAACAACATATAATTTTATGCGACGCGTTTCGGGTAATATTCAGTTAACCACAACTTTATATACTTTAAGATATTTGATACTCAGTTATAATATTAAAACTACAGTATAAACGAATGGCTAAAGCTCTTAAAATGTAAGAGCAAAACAGTTAGTAAATTGTAAGAACAAAAAACATGGAAGTAATCCTAAAAGCTGCGAGCAGCTATTTGCTTAGTAAAACTTCCTAAGTCCTAAACAATAGTCTATAAGAGAGAAAGAGAAATATATTATATCGATACCCTTTTTAAAGTTGCCCTAGCTTTAGAGTAAAGAATTAGTATTTCTATGATGCAGTATGCTGTATGAGGTAAGAATTAAATAGCGGAATGCTGATTAGGACTTTGGTCGGCTAGTCAACACATTTGAGATCTCTACTACGAGTGTAATACTCACACAGTAAAAAGAACCCGATATTGTCGATAAAAGTAATTTTATCAAAAATCATATTAATACGTGTTTCAACAAACTTTAAATACGTATTAAAATTCCATAAATTAATATAAATATTTAGTTATGAGCGCATACGGCCGTTTCACCAATACCTGTAATGAACAGTCGAGAATCGAACCCGAGTAAAAACTGTAATTAATGTCACGCAACGCCAAAAAGCGGACCCTCGTTGTACGTAGGCGTAATTCCAAAAATAATCGATCCTTCACCCCATTGCATTAACGGAGTGGCCGGGCGGGGAGGCCTGGGCCAAATTTTTATTATGCATATTTTTTAATTTTATTTTTTCAACCTCGCTATTGGGTGACTGCATGTGCCAGTATTAAATCAATACCGGCCGAGGCGGCTTATTCTTTTTGCTAGATGGGGGCGAACGTTTGGCCCTCACCTTCCAGCGAGTGTGTCTAATGGAAGGCCGACGCTATGAGCCCACTCGCTACATTCGAAACACGACGCCATATATTTCACTTCCATTTTTCAGAGGCTGCATTAGGTGTCGGACACGGAATGAATTTATAGACTTATCAGATCGCGTCTAGGTCTTTGTGGTGCATCATCATTTTTCGGCTGCGGTATTAGTTCTAAACTTGCCCGCTTCCATTATTCATTTTAGTTCGAAGTCAAAGGAATTCCATTTCCTTGAAAAAATAAAATCTGTTCCACCCTTCGCTTTATTGGGGTTTGGATTCACAAAAGGCATTTGAACAGTTTTCCGGCTAGATTTTAAAATAGATAGCGCTAACGGTTCGCCCACTAAATATTTTCGAAAATCCCCAGAGGGCTTTAACGTTGTAATCATCCTTTTAATTCATGTCCTATTGGTAAAAAAGTATCTTCGTACCTCAAAATAGTGTATCGCCCAATCTTCAACTAGATAATGACCATCAAAATATTATCATTCTACGAAAATATAGAACAAACAAACGACAAGACGTTACTTTGACGTAGTCATACCACTTGAGCATAGATGATTTAATTTGAGTTCCTCACCTTTATTTTTAAGTATAAAACGAGCTGGTCAATGGGGACGTCCGTTATCCTGTCACGAACAAGTAAAGTGACCCCAAGACTTCACCGACATTGGTCGCTTATACAATTTGACGTAGGACGGCACGGCAATGCCGTTGTACGGTATAATAGGAAAGCAAATTGTATGGAATCGTATGTAGACGATTTCAAGTCCATTATTGTAACGGCAAGCCGTGGACGGCATAGGTCTATATAGTACAAACCCTGAGACGTCAAAGGTACCGTGCCGTGCCACGGGAAATGTAGAAAGAGGCCATTTTTTCAAGGTTCACACCTTAAATGGATGACATAATTAATAAGGTATGTATTTTAAATATTCCGTAAAACATGTAGCCTAGAGCTTTGAGCTTTTGAGCCCCGTAATTTGTGTGCCTCTTACCTGCTCGCGCTTAAACGGCTGAACTTATTTTAATAAAATTTGGAAAATACGTAATACTGGAAAGTGATATTTAGACCAAGTAAAGAACGTTTAATAGCTTTGTCCACACTGGGCCTTTTTTTTTGTTCATCAATGGCATGCGTTATAGCGCAGTCAACAGCGGAAGTGAGGCATACCCGTGACGCGCGTTTAAATCGTAGCGCTCGCTATGACACTTTTCTTTCAACGCGGGTGGATTTTGACGCATTCAATTATTGAATTTGTCAAACGAAAGTTGAATAAAAAGAAGATGCCGAAAATTGAAGATGAAATTGCATGATGTGGACATAGCTAATAGACGTTTATCAGGAAACTATTGATGACGTAATAAAAATAATATATCAGAGATGCATAATATTATTTCTTAAGTTCTGTAAGTCAGTATAAAATTCTGTTTTAGTCTAATTTAGATTTAAGAACTGCTTGACCAGATGAGACTGAAAAGTAGAACTTTATAGACGCTCTGACGATTATAATAAAGAAGCTTCCATCTCGACATTTAAATGAAATAAGAATACATTTTAGTACAATAGCCATTGTGTATCGATCAAGGCATTAACAAAATACCACTCAAGAGTTCCGTAGTTCTTTGTTAAGATCGCGGTTAAAGAGGACACTAAGTCTGGGTCAAATGTAAAATAATATAATAAAAAATATAAAGCTGTGTAACGTGCCAAAAGTTGAGAGCTTCTGCTGCTACGAATTTAACAATTAATACATTGATATGATTTATGTGATGCATCAACATCAGAAGTTTGAAACCTTTTTGGAGACGGAAAAGTGGAAATTGTGTTAATTTTTATGGCCAATTACAGTTGGGCATCGAATCTGGTGGCAAGGAGATTTTGTTGGGCGATGACAAACTGAAGTTGAATTGTTTTGCTCTATCCATGGAAGCTGCTGACCTGGAGCTCTGCATCAGCAAGACCAATAGCGAAGTGCCTCTGTCTTTAGAGTAAGTATTAGTTGGTTTATAAAAATAAATAAAGTGTTAAGTTGGATTACCAACGGCATACCTGTACTCTGTACCTACCAGTAGATGTTATACCATAAAAAAAGGAAATTATTTTTCTTATTTCAAACAGCAACTCAAAAGGATCTTTTAAAATTAGAACATAGTACAATACATAATTTTATGAGCCCAACACAGCTATCTACGCTTTAAATTTTTATTGTTACAGTCAGAAAGTCAAAGTTACTTGGTAAATCTACCAGTAACATCGTACCAACTACGAACTAGTAATCAATAGAGAAGTAATAAAAGAAACTTCGCTCCAATTAATACTTTATTCTTTAATAAATTCGTCGTCGATTGTTTCAGAACTGTTTAAAGACAAATTGAAATGCAGCTCGTTTTTCAACTCTATGAAAGCTGTAATTATGAATTTGAATCGTACCTAGAACAACGACAAACAGGATATCATTTCGCAATATCCATCGCATCTTGACCTTTATGGCGTAAGGATTACGGTTCATTCGTCCGTTCTTTAAATGCAATCTTACAATACTCATACTTTATTTACGGGCAAATCAAATCAAATAGAACATGTCGCATAGCAAAAAATAGATGTAATCAATAAATACACGTCCCCTATTCCAGTCATAATGGCAGCTTATAATGTGATAAGGTTAAAATAACACCCTCTTTTATACTATTTCGATGACATGATTGCACGAAGATCCATACATATTATAGCGATAACGGGGAAACTAAAAAGTGAATATAAAACAAAGTAGAAAGAATGGTAAGCAGATATTTTTGGTCTTCAGGGCTAATTTCCTGTCTGATTCACAGAAAGTTCCTGAGTTTTTATGATAGTAGTTTATCTTTTCAACAACATTGTTGATTGGCTCATGTTTTTACGTTAGCCAATGAAAAGTGCCAGTGAATAGATAACTAAAAATCTCAGAAACATGAACACTTATAGAGATGCAAACTTTTAAAAACTTTTTGGGCCTGTTTTACCACTTTTTAATGAAGTGAAAAGAATAGGCTATTCATAACTTTTTTGACAGATTAATTGTTGGATAGCATATTCGTCACTTATTAGGAAGTGGTGAAACAAATAAAGAAGAGCCAGATAAAACTGATAGGCTTAATTCGGTAATGATGTTAGTTCAACTTTAATAAAGTTAAAAATCCTTCAAGCAACCTAAAGGTTATAATAATGTAAAAACAAATGCATTCCTCATGAAATGTGTACGAAGGTAAAGTACACCATAAAATTTGTGTGTATATTTTCTAATTTATTGCGTTATTCGGCGGAGGGTATAACAATATAGTCATTATAAATTCAAAAATTGTGAGAATGGACACGTCACAATCAATAAAGCAACCCTCAAAATCTCAGCTGCAAGAGCGAGCTGTTCCGACGCCTGCGCAGTGGTGTAAAACTGGTGCATTGCGCAGACTTCGCCCGAGTAACCCTACTAAGCTATATTTCACATTAAAATCCTCCCTATTGTTCATTCTCACCCATTATAATTATTTGCAACGGAATATAAAACGCGATATGCAACTATATCGCCACTTGAGATTTTCTTTTTTTTTCTTTTTATGATGTGCCAGCAATTTTCCCATTGCCTTGCCACAAATGCAAAGGTGTAAAGTAAAAATTCTATTACAAAGGGTCCACATAGAGAGAAGGTACAAAACCGCTTTTGTTATTACAATATTTTACCGTTTACCGACTCAAGTAAGGGAAGTGAATATTATAATAATTATTCTTATCATGAAACGTTCATTATTCATTAATTAATCCATCCACTTTGTTCGAAGGTATGCTGAGCGCAAAAAGTGTTTTATTCAAATTGCATCAGCGCCTGACTGTCTACAAGTTACATCAATGAGCATGCTTACCACCTGAGGCTAGTAAAAATATTCATACACGAGATATTCAAAGTTGTTTTCTGATAAGTTAGAAAAAAAGCTAAATTGGATAACATTAGCCGCTCAATGTTCAATGTTGTGTGCTCAGTAAAAAGATCGCGAAAAAGGTTTGATAAATTAAGTACCTAACTATGGTCTCAGACCAAATAAAAACTCTTTTTTAGAAAGAGACTTGAGCAGACTTAATAATTACTACCTATGGTAGTAATTATTAAGAGGATACTTAATAATTACTACCTATGGTAGTAATTATTAAGAGGATACTCCAGGGCGAGAGGAATTCAAAATTGGTATTTTGAAAATGTATTGCCGTCTCACCAATCTCAAGTCTCC
>DWUD01000097.1:0-12403 GCA_018236485.1 Plebejus idas
GATGTAGAAAATATACTTTAAATGGCAAAACAACGTTTGCCGGGACAGCTAGTAATAAATAAATAAATAAATAAAAAATCAAAAATATACTCACGGCTTATATCTTCTCCTCGTTCCCTTGCGACTTCACCTGGATAACAATTAACAAAAATAAATTATTATGCAGCTTTAAGAGTATGACGTATAATAATTAATAGTAAAAATATAAGTAACCAGTTTCCTGCATCCGAAAAATATTTATCAAAGATTAATTAAATCGGCTCTGTAGATACGACCCACAAATACATTTGAGAAGTATAATTTTAAGTTGCAGATAAACACTCGCAATACCTACGGTCATACCTAATCATATTGTAAAGTTCAAGAAACAAGAGAGGACTATTTCTAGTTGCATTTCTCAGTTCGATTCAAGTGACTTTGGCACTCTAAAATGTAAAAGGATGGTATTACATATTTGCGAGGTACAATAGGACCTTATCACAGACTATTATCTAAAATTGCTGCTGTTAAAGTAAACGATACTTAACATTTCCGAAAGTTATCTTTAGATTTGCTATTACTTTAGAGTGGTACCATCATTTGAATCAATAAAAAGTTAAATCCGGTCAAGACAAATAATAGCTTTTATCAAATATCATATTGTTTATCCAATGTAATTTTAACATTTATTTAAATTTTATCTACGACAATAGGAATATCAAAAGTGCATTCAATCACATATAAAATAGATGCAAAGCCATGATATACAGGTAGGACATGTAGGTTTACGCAAGCCTGGCGTCGGGGGTACAAACCACTTATGATGATAGTCCGCGAAGAGTTAACCAAGAAGCAGAGATCGTTGAAACTCTTCATCGATTAAAAAAAGTATTAATTATTGCATTTGAACATTATCTTTAAGGGATGTCGGAAACCCAAAGGGGGGGCCTTCTAGAAGTTCGCTCAAGCGATAGGCAAGAGATCTACGCCGGGGGCATGCTCGATAGAAGCGACAGTTTTTATTTCATTGGCTTTATTTGAATCGCCAATACATTTTGTGCTGGCTATGAAATGCGTGGTGAAGCATCTAAGTGCACATTTTACACCTATGGGTAAGCTTTTGGCTTAATGTGTGGGCCGATGACAAAAATGATAAAAATAAAATACGCAGTCTTTAGCCTGAGATGTACCTCGAACATGGACCTTCTTGGGCAACTCTGGCGGCGTGAAGGTAGGGGGAGGATGGTGGTCATCTGCAAAACATCAGCACAATTTCGCATTCCGATACACCACTCAGTACTAACATCACATCGCCTTGCACAGCGTGTGATCAGCTTCACAATATATATCTTTGTACAATATCAAGAAAATAAATCGACTCCGTCTTGAATCCGTCTGTTAGCAGTCCTATTTTAAAACCTTGTGAAAGTAGCATAGGCACATAACAAAAACGACTTAAACTTTAATTTAAATATATCTAAATGCTTAATTAAAGTTTAAGACTTTTCATAAAAGCTACACTTATAAAACAAATGCAACAAGATGTTGTAAATATTTCAGTCTTGATTTTGAAATAGGACAGACTTAAAGTATGTATTTACCACCAATAAAACAACTTGAAGACGAAATACAAATTATGTCATCAAGACGAAATAGATTCCAAAAATATTAAAAATCAATTTATAAACACTTATTTAAAACATCAAAATTATTTCATAATTAAATATTTAATTACACATACACACACATGCAGCACACACTACAACTAAAAAGATAAAGTGTTAGACAAGCTCTGTGTAATTCTAAACAGCTACTTCACCTAAGCTACCAAATATTTAGTTTGTGAGGGTTCATATTATTTAAGATGAATATGACTGATGTTAAGGGAGTTTTATGAATATTCTCTAATTTATGGTTTAAAAGGATATGGAATTGAATAATAAAATCTAGGTCAATGAAAATAAAGTCGGCTAAAAATGATCTGAGGTCTTACGAATGCAGAGTAGCGCATATTCCACGAATCGTTAGACATTGACAAATCACTGGAGTATCCTCACGGTTCTATAGAGGCTGGTACATCTAATTAATATACGTTCCCTATTTAAGATAGTAAATTTAGAAAAAAATCCAATCCTAAACAAATACCAATAAAATTTAAATCTATAACGTTACAATTACAACACCAACAATATAGGGACTATTGATGCAGAGAAACGGGGACAAAATTATATTCCTAGAAATTTTGAAAAATACATTTAATATTAACATCAAGACCAAAACAAAATTACATCACATGTTCGTCTATAATACATCGGCTATCAGAGAGATCGTAAAACTAACTTTATGCACATAATATATAACGTATGCAAGACAATAACAGGACATAATTTGCTAGAACGTAGTGCGTGTGCACGCACAACATCGGCGCATCGTAACACCACATTACATTGACACAGATGTATGCTGAAATGTGTACGTACTTGCCCTGCCAACCATCTGGACGGCCCGTACACCTTTCCTGAACGTGGCCACTAAATCGAGAAATAATAGGTTTAAATTTAGTACGTTAACATCATATTATACCTCATAACGGACATAAGGTTAAGTAAACAATATATGCAGACAGAGATGCAAAGCATATTATAATGCCTTGTCATTGTTTAGTCGTAATATAATTTTCCCCAGTTCCGTTGCCAATCTACTAGTAGCTCATTGCGGTTAAATTAATTGTTACCAATATATTTTATTAAGCGATGGTGCTCAAAGCGAAACTTAAAGTTTTCTACGATTACACCGCGTCCTAAACGTTATATATTTCACTGTTATTCGTGAGATAGCCTTGCAACTTTGCGTGTATTTGCATTTCGGTGAATTAGCGTACTCTAGCCCAATATTTCAACTTGGGAGCGAGGGTTAGTTAATGCAAAGAAATTATTTAAGTACGGTAAATGTCATTGGCCCCACGCTCCGTATCGCCGAGGCAACCACGGTAATTAAGACTTTGTTTCACCATCCCCGTCTGCATCATCATCATTCCGACATCTGGAAAAATGTAAACACTGACTCATATACGAAGGGGCGCTCCTGGACGGCTGATCGGGATAATCGATGTGAAATTAATTAGAATCAACCGTATTTATTAACTACTGTACTAATTTACGAGTAAATAGATTCTCAATTCACTTGATTCTATTAAACTTTATAATGATCATGATTAGCGAACGGTTTATTGACTCTCCGTTAGTCACAGTCATTAGTAAGGATAAGCCTGGACTGTCCTCAAAAGTCGTTGCGTCGTTCCCAAGCTCCAGAGCAACCAGAGTATCCTCCGTTTTGATTTTTCTGAGACATGCTTTCATGGATTCGATATTTTGCAATTCCAATGCTAAATGTCGAGGGATTAATGAAAGTGCTGCTTTGCTTTTATCAATCTACTCGTTTATATCATGCAATACCAGGATGGGCCTTGAAGTGCATCATATTAATTGCAACAGACTAGATAGTGTAAATATCCAATCGTGTTTAAGTTTCGCTCTACCTTTGTGATCTCATATGATGCACTAAACGCTCTAAAACGCATACAAATCAGACCAGAGCGAGGTATTAGGCATAGAAATGGAGTCAGAGTGCTTCATATCGTGGCGGTTCATTCACGAGCGAGCAGACAAACACAATGATGGCTACTATAGGTGAGATCGAGCACGGAGCCAGTGCTTTTGCACCCGATCCAGTCTGTAAGGTACGGACGCAACACCACTAAAGCAACTCAAAATTATAGTCACGAAAATAAACTTGGAAAACGTATACGAATCTGTATGTTGTGTAGTGCGAGTTACCTATATCGGCTCCGACCTTCCGCTGGTGCGCGGTCACTAAAAGCGTAGCCGAATATAACATTAATGTTTCATTTTATTAACAAAGTGCTCAATCATATATTGCTTTCGCCTAAGTGTTATACATTGTGACATTTATATATTAAGTCAAAAGTGTTACGTGAATACCAAGCGTTAAGGGGGTTCCCAGAAAGAATGTCACAGAAGTTTCGTTATTGACTATTTGACTGGAATAGTAATGTCGATTAAAAAGTTGTTATTCATTGTCAAAAGAACAGGTTTCTACTTTAGTGATAAATAAAGATCTTACAGTTTTTGCACTTGCACTTCTTGATAAGTGTCTCATCCTTGATGTCTTCGTGGCACGCTTTGCAATAGTACCACGCCCTGCAAATATTTTCCGTGTCTCAATCACCTTTTCGATTTTGTTGTGTCAGTATTTCCTCAGAATTTATTTAGGTTTATGTGTAAAATACTATTGCTTAGTAAGTGCTGAAAGGAATTGGACAGGCGAAATAACCAAAAAACTAGGTTCACATACCTCTTTACTTCATCAGCAGACTGTGCGATAAAAAACCCTTGCGTGTTAGCGTGGATCTTCGCGTTCCTTGGATTGATTGATATCTTGCTGTCGGCTCCTTCCTCTCCCTTGATCTCGATCGCCAGTAGAAGCAGTTTTAATTTAGTGAAACATAATCTGTAACACATTGGGTATTGTATTATTCTTCCTAATATACTTTGAAAAGAACAAAATTCAATAGATAGAAAACGGAAATGAAATACAAAGACAAATTTGAAAATGAGCAACTTTACAATTTACCAATCACGAAGTAATGATAAAGAATAGTTTACAATGACAGAAATGATAGGAAAGAAAACAAAATTGAAATCAAGGAGAAGAGAATTCTGGTCCCTAAGTAAATCTTACTCGCTTGCTTGTGAAAAACTCATTCCAGTGAAGGATGTCGATAGTGTTTCGGTGTACATCTCGCAGCCAGTACCCTGGAGGTAATCATTCTGCCAAGCTTGTGTGTCGGGGGACTGCAATCAATAAACTATGCTGAAGCCGTGCCGCGTTAGGTGCAGCCAAGGTCAAGGGATCTCTAACCTGACATTAGTATCTATCACATTCTATATTAGGACGATTTGAGCGGATAATGTCTTTGTCGATTCCAGTTGATGTGTTATTTGAAACCAAATCGATTGACACTACGTTTACAATTATTGGTTTTTTGCAGCAAACACACAGCGCATTTTCAACTATGGTTTTCTAAGAAGGTTTGGTATGTTCAAACTTACTTAGTTGCAAGATATGCCTTAGGGTTGATTCAGATCGGAATACGACGCGGTAGATGCATTTCTAAATTGATATGGATTTGACAGATTCGCAAGACGTCTCACGCAATTGAAACCTGTCACATCCATACAAATTTATGCCGCGCCTCGCCTCGCCTCGTCGCGTTGCGGTCTGAATTGACCCTCAACTTCCAGGACAATCGTTTTGGTTTCCAATGATCAGTTAAATGTGCCTTTCACAGGCGGTCGTAACAGGCCACAGCCGCAAGCCTTTAGCTCACTTACTGCGCCGCGTGGTTGAAGAGAACCCCAACAAAGGAACTACTCAGTGTCTCTGTGTACATCTCCATGCCTGAGCCTTGTTTGTACTCATACGTCCATTTCGCTTTGCGAGTAGACTGTGAAAATGTTCCATGCATATTCTTTTATTACCTAATACTTGATAAGTTTAGTTACTTGGATTCTTTATAAGACAATAGTTTATTTTAGATCAAATACACCCTCTAAGAGCCAGACCACACGACAAGTTGCGTTGCGTCGTCGCAACGCAAATATTTTTACGCATAGCCGTCCACACAGACGCTGCGCCATCGCAGCGTTATTACAATGCAGTCTTAACGTCAACACCTCCTCCCGCTTCGCCTCGGGGGCTGGTGTCCGTAATGTGTGCGTTGCGATGACGCAGCACGTCCTTCGCGATCTTGGTTATTAGTATGTAAAATAACGCAACGGCAGCGCAGCGTCGACACAACGCTGACGCAACGCGCCGTGTGGATTGGCTCTAACCAAAGTCAAAGTATCCCTATTAAGAATACGTATTATAATTATGGTGATTCTGTCAAAAGGTATATACAATTTTAAATTTAAACTTTATGTAGTCACACTTTGTATCTAGGTACTATTTCGAGTTCCAAAATTTAAATCCTTATTGACTTAACAGTTATTTTAAACATTTGCGGATGGTTAAAATATCATATATTTTTTTAATATTGCAGAGCAAATATCTGACCGTTTTAAAGCTTCTCATGGCGAACAGGTTGGCCATCATGGTGGAGAATCCCGGTGCCAGGCAGCTCTGCGCTATGAAGCCCAGCTTCAGCTCGGCCAAGCATATCACGTCGTCACCCTGTTTCCAGTCCCAGGAGGGAATGTTGAGGAGGTAAGCCTAAAAATTACAATAACTTTACAATATTTTTCCAATTTATTGTCCGATTAAAAAAAATACGTGTAGCACTTTATGCAATTCACATACGTTTAATTGCACGCGCACAAACACCGTGCCCAAGTCTGGCAACGGCGCACCGACCGGCACAGCGGTGCGGCAACGTCGTCGCAACCTATTTTCTAACTTGGATGACGCAACACATTAGGTAGTGTATTTCGCGCACGAGTTCGAGGAATATTATTTTGCAGGGAAAAGTGCGGAATAATTTTTCATAATCGGGCAAAGCTTAACCCCAGATTCCTCGGAGCTCACGCGCGAAAAAAAGGTATGGTAAGGCAACAAAAATATTCAGTATGTTATGAGTTAATGACCCACCTTATTATGATACTGCATCAGCTGTATAATAACTCTAATATCGTCGGAGTAGTTTTTAATGGAGATCACTCTCATGATATTAGCGGCGTCCTCCGCGTCAGGGTCCTGACAGTATTTGTTGGCGAGCACCAGGCACGCGTCAGCCTCGTGTACCTAAAGGTTGGGTTCAGTTTAATATTGAATAGCTGGAGGAATTATTACGCATAGATACTATAAGTTAGATACTTGGGCTCTGTTTCACCACTTCCTGATAAAGTGCCGGATATTATCATAATATTATTCCTATTAAAAAAGTGTTAAAATTACTTTATCAAAATCAAAAATGGTAAAGAATAAAATAAGTATTACTTACTCAAATACCTACATAGAATTACTAACATTAGGTTGTAAAGATCATGCGAAAATTTAAAGGGAAAATACTGTTCTAAATTCAATCCACAATCTACGTACCACAGAAGCGCACAGTGAAAGGATCATTCGTCTCGCAGTCTACAGTGGTAGTAACTACAAGCCGATGAGTACACAGATCTACTAAGCCATGCGTCTACACTCACCGTAAACACTCGACAATATCGACAATCGACATTTGTACTTCAATCTACTAAGCCAATTATTGAAACTCTTTCATCGGCAGCCATTAATGCCAATTTAGTCAGCACTTTCGTTAGTACAAGTGATTATCGATTGTTTAGAGTTGACGCGGGCCGCACGGCGCACACAACACTCAGTCGGTAGACACATACGTCGGGCAAGCGGCGACGTCAGACGTGCGGGACGCCACACACATCTCAACAACAGAGGCACACAAACAGCCTTAAGTCACAGAAGGGAACCCCCCGTCCCACCCGCTCCGCCCGGCAGTGACGGGCTCGGCCCTACCGCTATAAGGACAGCTGGCAAACCGACATCACGCCCATTTTACCACATCGTAGTGCTACTTACTTTTACCCTCTGAAGATCGATTGGATTCATAATGGTGCCTTGAAAGAATTCCACAGTAGTAAAGTGTCTCTTGAACAGGCCTTCGAGCTCCAGGTCGGGCGGTTTCCTGTCATCAACGCTCAGTTAGCTCCGGACCGAAATAGCCCAGTCCGCCGCCTGTCGCAGGCCGACGTAACATGCACTCTAGTCAGTACCAAAATACGCGTACGCGGCGGGACCGCGGCGGCGCGGGGCCCCCGCCGTCCCGCCGAAGCGATGATTGCATCAAAATAACCATAATATAAAATTACCAAAGTGATAAAACCTAGGTGTCTAGATCAGCTTTACAGAAGAAAAAGGTCCGCATTATGCAATAACTAATAAAACGCGTTTGACGCGTCGATGATATGGGGCCGTGCGATAGCTAGTGGTTAGCTCTAATCGCTTTACTCTAACCTTGACGCGCTCAAGGTCGACGGCATTCATCATTGTACCCTGAAAAAACTCGACGGTGGTGTAGTGACGCTTCAGGAGACCCTCCAGCTCTAGGTCGGGCTCTTTTCTGAAAGCGTCGTTCGAGCACATATGTCACCACCACATATTTAGTCTTTTAAATTATAATATAATTTATCTCTAAACACAAGATAGTAACTAGGTGGTAGGTGGGTTAAATTTTTTTTTATAGCAAACAATCAAACAACAATTAGCTGACTGTCAAGAATTTAAAATAGTCTTTAAAAAAATTTAACCATTTTATTTCAAAAGATAAAATTATGAAGCTTTTAAGAATTTTAACCTCACAAGTAATACTAATCGAAACAGGTCTTCACTTTATAAACTACATTTTAATGTATTGGTTATAAAAATATGTTTATTAGTTATTACCCAGGCAATAAGTAAAATCACTGATAAGATCTTAACATCTCAAAGGTATAGCTGTCCACAAAAGCGCTAGATTTTTTTTATATGATTGGCTTCTTTCTGTTGAATGATTTTAGGAATGGAATAAAATTAGTTATGACGTTTGGTAAAATTGATGATTGAATCTTTGGGCACATGATTTATACTGCCTTTTTATGTAGAGAAATGTATTTAGAAAACAAGCATAGCTTTTTGAGAGATTTTAAATTATGTCTTATTAGCTTCAGAAACCGTCTTTTTATATGAGTAACAGCTAATAATATCTTTCAAATTATAACAACAGTAAACAATAATAATATAAAACCATATTTACCTGTGTAAAAAAACAACCTCCACATCAACATCCTCTCTGTCTTCGTGTAGGAAGTCTTTTAAGAAATGGCTTACAGATTCGTATGTTATATGTCCACATACTACTATATGCCTGAAATCATAAAATATATTATAACAAACGCACAAAAATACATATAAAAATACTAAAAAGTGACTTTATAAAAAATCTAACAAGCACTGTAAGCGAGAACTTTTTTAAACTTTATGCATCTTTATATTTGCAATTTACTTCTCAAAGCGTGATAGTCTTTATGCTCGAATTTTAAGAATCACTTTAAAAGCGAATCAATTTTGCTTTACTTAGCTTTATAAGGAAAACAGCAGGACAGTGTTTCATTTAACATCTGTGTTTCTACGAGGTAGTACGTCAACTCTAGCGTCTTACTCGGCGTTAGCTTTGTAACAAGCCTTCGGGACAAGATACAGTTCGAAGAAACACTTCAATTATAATGCTTGTTCCGAAATATTTGTTATAAAACCAATTTGTTTTAAAACACTAGCTGGAAGTGCCGTGCTTGGAATTTCAACTAATATAAATCAATACAGCGAAAATCGGACGTACAAAATCGTAGTTTTGGAAATGTTACAGTAGATATAGACAATTTACTAACGATAAAGATGTTAAATAAAACAACGAAAAGCGTAATGCAAATCCACACAAAACAATACCTTTATTGATTAATTACAAGTGGACAGATGGAACATTTAAGTGGAAAATAATCAAATAAAGGTGTTGTGATATTGCTGCAACATGAACATTGATTCGTGATTGAAATTATCACTTGACCGGTCTGACGTCAGATGTTGGTGGATTCTGAACTAAAGCTAACTTCTGAGAGGTCGCACAGTACAATGATCGGTGCAAAACATAAAATAATGATTTCATTCACGAACGATTGAACTCTCTCAGATTCGCTCAGGTATGCGTATCTACTGCTACGTAAGACGGTAAAAATATTGTTTCGAATAACTAGCTCAGTCAAAAAGTTCATCGCAATCTATCGAAGGAAACCCTACCGTACTACTCGAAGTGAATGATCGGTATCTAAAGACAGTTAGTAGGCTTTTAGAGGTTTATTTATTCAACAAATCTATGCACTATTCGAATTGTCCTGTCTTTAGATAAATGAAGTTTTCATGGTATCGAATTTAAAAGCTTGCTTCGTAGTGTGTTTCAAAATAATAAAATAATGTTGGTCTTAATTTTCTCGTTAAAAAATCGTCTAGTAATATAATATGCTCAGATAGTAAAGCGCTGCATGATGTTGTGTGGGTAGGTAGAGTCGTGACACAATATGATGGATGTCGGCGGTCGAACGATGCAATACACGAAAGACAATCACACTCATTCACATTAAACTGAAAGGTCGACAGACAGAATAGAAACAGATAAAACGCAAATTGCAGAAAAACATGCATACTATTTATTCATCTAAGGTGTGGCAAAGGAACTGAACGATATTTTAAAACTTTACGATTTGTTCTACATTATTCAATGTTAATCGATAAAATTGCAAATAATCTGACAAATTAACAAATACAACTTTCGTATGAATGATCTGTGTACGAACGCTGCTAAGATGATGTTTAGTCATGACGAATATCATGTCGAGAACTAAACTAATATTGCATTTTAAATGTCCTCAATGCACACAGCCTTGCCACGCTCTATGAATCATTTATAACAGTTAATACATTACACTAAGTATCCGAGGGGTCAATTCAAAAGTACAAATACATATAAAAATATTAAAGAGGATATACATTACGAGTACATTTACATATGACGTGCAGGGAGGGATTCAGAGAAGGAAGCGAGCGATAGCACTCACTAGGTCGGCGGGGCTCGACCAACAGCACGCGGCTGACGCGTGACGCGGCGGCGCGCGGCGGCCGTCGCGCTGTCGGCGCATACACGACAACTCCAACAACACACTACGTTACCACTCAACATTTAGTCACCGTAACTAAGCTTTACGATTACCATTAACATTCCTTACACGTACGTACGGTACACTAACAGAACATAATATTGATACCTATACGATACGAGCGATAACTAGCCACTATCTGCTGGTTCACTATTCAACTGAATTCATACCAATCAAAGATATAATAATTTACAATCAATACCGACTCAAAAACAAAGACAACACGCGGGACTCGCGTCCCACCAAAGATAAAGTGAGAACACAGAAGCGTGCTAAGAGAGGAAAAGGAAGATATAGATATCACAACACGGAACACATTCAACGGAACGGAGTGAAGACAGCGGCTCACCTGCGTCCCCGCTCATTCTTGTGGGTGCCGCCATACTTTGGTCTAGTGCCGATTAAGTCAATTATCTCTGGGATACAACTGGCAAATATCGCCTAAACGCCGACAGACAAAACAAGACATTCACAATCAAGTCGGTTGTATAGCGAGGCGGGCGCAGAAGCGAGTCGCGACGGGCGGCTCGCTTCCCCGCACGTCTCGCGGCATCGGAGTTGTCGCGCGACATCGCGACATCGCGCGGCTGGGGTGTGGTGTCGCGCGGTGGGGCGGTGGGGCGGGGCGCGACGTCGGGTACGGTGTAACGCGGCGGACAGTCGGCGAGCGCGGGTCGCGGGCGCGCGGGAGACGGGCGCGCGGGCGCGGGCACTGGCTGTGTGTGATCGCGGGACTCGTGGCGAGGTGCCGGAGCTAGCGCTACAGCGTGGCGACAGGCATCGTGTGCAAGCGAACAAACCAAACACTACTTCATCGACAGCATTACAAAACTTTACATCGGCTCTCTCCAGATCTAGTCTCGTTAGAAGGATTAAAAAGCTCAATGGTATCTCGAGTGTAATTTACGAAAAAAGGCATGTAGTAGTGCGTCGGTCGACCGCGCGCCTGTCTCTCGTGTACGGGGAGAGGGGCGCGGCCGCCGGGAGCTAACTCTTCGAGCATGCGCCACGGCACCGAGAGACCGATTCTAGTGAAGGATTAATAAATTTCATTAGCAAACTCCGCATTCAATCAACCAAATCAGATCGAAACCGTGAGAGGAAGCCGTGTGGAGCGGGGGCGTGAGAGCAGGGTACCTGCGGCGGACGTCCTTGTTGTACCGGCCGCCGTATTTGTTCCGCTGCGCCGCCAGCTCCGTGATCTCGGGGATCCAGCTGGCGAACACAGCCTACGATACACAGCAAACACCGTGAGGTGAGCGACCGCCCCCCCGCGCGCCCGCCCCCCCGGCCGTGAACCCTCGCGCTCGCACAAGGCTGTGTGGCTTGAGTGTCGTCTGTCTGCGTGTGGCTGTGGCGTGGTGTGGACGGGTGCGGGACTTGGGTGCCGTGCCGAGCTACGCTAGCGGGAGCTACGTGACCGCAAGCCGTGACGGGACTCGTGACCGGGTGCATGCAAAGCCTGGATACATACGCTAACTAATCGATGAACAGAACTTAAAAAAATCGGTTTCGCCGGTAACTAAACTAAAACAATGGGCATTCGATATAGACGCATGGTAGAGCGCGCACACGGGGCTGCCGTCGCAGGGGACACCGCGCGCCGCTCGCCCGCGCCGCACGGCGCAGCGCGCGGCGTGCGGCGGGGC
>DWUD01000098.1:0-12391 GCA_018236485.1 Plebejus idas
ATTAAAGTTTCAATAACACAAAAACAAAACATTCAGTATTAAAATTAATAAATTATTTTTATAATATGGAATTTAATAACGTTTTATATTAATATAATAATACTTAATAGACAAAGATACAATAGCAAGAGACATTATAATTATGTATGTAGTATGTATAACATAGCTAGATCAGATTATTGCATTAATTATAATATTATATGAAATTAACTAATTATCTACCTAGGTACATAACGTAGGGCGTAGCTTAGGCCACACACCTGCATTGATTAAGTAATATTATTTTTTGAGTTAGCACACTTAGGGGAAAATATTTTGAATATGTAATAGGTACCTACTACCTACCCAGAGCCGGTTTTACCATTACCAGCGCCCTGGGCAAGATTTCTTCGGCGCGCGGCGCCCAGGGTGCTAAAAAAATATAGAGCTAAAAAAAGGTGCGCCCCTTTATGTCGTCTACCTTCGGGGCCCCTTTTTATCCGGCGCCCTGGGCGTCTAGCCTAGTTACCTATGCTTATCAGGCCCTTTCTGTTAATCTGGTATGTTTTACTGGTAAAATTTTTTTTGTTATAAAAATTATTATGATAATCAAGATGATAATATAACATACTATAAACGTACGTATGTTTAGATATTATAATAATATGGTGGTATAGGTATATTATTTTGGAAGAAAATTCGAACTCTGTCAGAATATTGCTGTTGTATCTTTTATCACAGAAACGTTAGGTAAGTAAATAATAAGAAGGCTTTATTCTAAAAAACCTTAAGTATCCGTAAGTAAAGTACTATATTTAATTACAAGGACAATATAGATAACCTAAGCGTTCTGTCTACGTCAAAGCCGTGTCATTTGTTGTGATAACTATACTATGTACAACCTGAACCTGTAAAAATACATTTTCGTATTAAAAAGTAGTAGATCCTACAAAAGTAGGTATGCATTCTTAGGTGAGGATCTGTCTAAAACTCTTGGTCATTGAACTCCTTTTAAATTCACTATTCACTAGTAGTAATTTGTAAAAATTTTCGCGAGATAAAGAAAACCACTTCTTCAGAGTTATAAATCGCAGAATTTAACTTGGCGACTCATTTCAAGGAAACTGTAGGCCGCAGGTTCCAAGTTAATTTGTGCGTATGTTTATTGTGCGTAAGGTTTTCTACAGGATTGTATTTTTTTTTAAATCTTAACACATTTTTTATTTTTTGATAATACCTACCTATCATCAATTCCTGGCCACAAATAAATAATGGTTTTCTTGTACCTAGTTCTTTCTTTCTTCTAACACAAGAACACAATAGTAACACAACTATCAATCGTAACGATAACAAGGTGATCCTGATTTAATACAATATTATTTTGGAGATTGTTAGATCTAAGTAAGTAAGTACTATATAAAATTATGTTTTGGTCAACATCATAGAAAAGATCGTTTAACATGTTTCAAAGCCCTGTTAAGAAGATGACGGCTTTAAAATTGTGAACGATTCCCACTATCATCACTTATGGGTACATTTTAGTGAAGTGTGGCATAGTTGATCCTGATTTTTATTGCTTGAGAAAGATACTATGTTTTTGATCATTACCTACTAGGTTTATTGAAATGGAATTGTACCAGTAATTACATAATTATGTGTATATTTTTTCTCTATAGGTAATCAACAAATTTTGTCTATTTTAATTCTGGTCATTTTGAGTTACAATTTAAAAATAACGAATATATTTTCTGTAAATCGACCAGTCTCCTGTGTATAGAGCTACAAAATTATGCTTAGAGACACGCTACGGGTACAGTCAGCAATAAATAGTTTGAATTTCTAGACATTCTTACAAATCGATCGACTATAAAATTGGACCAAAATGCAAGGACTTAGCGAGTGTAATCGAAATGATTATGAGTATAACTATTTATTGACATTTTACAGTTAGATCATTAATATTATATAGGCAGAACTAGGTCCCACTGTGACTGGTAAATTTTGAACCAGGTATAAGCTATTAGAAACGTGAACCGGTAGGTCCGGGCATTGCGAGTCGGGTCGTGAGTCGTGACCCGCTGCTATATATAATATAATTATCTACTTAATCCGATAATATACATACTATTTTATTATTATTTTGAATGTCAGGCATAATTTTACCCTGCTCTTTTTAAAAAGGTTTTATCGATTTCATTGGTTCAGATTTTCTATAAATATGCGAAGGAACGTGCAAAACAAAAGGTCTCATCTACAGAACCGCTTAAAATATTAGAAAAGGCGTTCTACGCTAGTAAAATATTCGCTTTTATAAAATTGTAGAGTTATATGATAATTACAATTTAACTTCTATTGTAGACGTGTAAAATAGTTATTGTGTGTCTTAAAACAGTCACTATTTTATAGTAATAACATAAATTCTATGTCACTTTGGTATACCTATTTCAATAGTAAAATAAAATAGCTTTCTATCTATAAAATCTAAGTTATCAATTATATTATTTGCATTTATTCCTATCTGCAACTATGTTTTCTCGAGATAACTTTTGTAATATGTCCACTTTCTTTCAAAAATTCACGACAGAGTGATAGAGTTCCATGTCGTAGCTCTGAGGCTAAGACGCGCGACGCGACGAGTATTATTAGAGAAATAATGATATTTTATGAAATTAAAGTTACGTCCTTTTAATAATCAATATAAATTGTTAATAGATGTTAATTATTATACTTAAATCTTTGAAAGATGCTATTTATTTTACTTAAATCTTTGAATAACGTAATATATATAATTGTTTTGATATGGTAGCACCAAATTAAATATAATTTTACTTCAATACAAGTCATAATTTAAGGTTTTTAGTCATCATCACGGGTCATCATGCTGCTTTTTAATAGTTAACATTTCCGATTGTTTTAAGAAACTATAAAAAAGTACTCGTTCTGAAGCATAACATACTAACGACTAAATAAAAACTTTGTTTATATTACATATATGATATAGGTATTATGATTTGAAGGACTACGACCGTCTAATACTAGCATTACATCTATTTATTATCCAATAATAAAGCAAAACTGTAAAGGATTTTAGCCGCACTCGATCGCACTATTAACTATGTATTATTTTACTTAATCACTAGAATCGTATTATATTCACATTACTCATATAAAATATATTACAGTAAAACTATTCGTAGGTATTTGTGCTCAATTACATTTAATTACTATCCTAGTTAACTAGGTAAAGTATCTCGCGCCGCGGTCACTTCACACTTGACCCTTCCTAGACCTTAGTTCCTACAAGAGACGAACTCAGATCCTTCAAGGCTGAAACAGCTTCTTACTCGTACTCCAAAAGACATTAAACTCTCACACGTAAACTCACTTAAACCATTGGAGCTATATTTTATCGAACCTATCTAGCCGATATCTCTAAAATCACCTTATCTACGCTACTGGAAGCAGGTTTGCAGTAAACGATCTAGCCAGACGTAGTTAGCGCTCGGTCCTCATTCGTCTCTTGTTATACTCACTGTTCAGTACTGACTATCCGCAGTCCGAAAATATAGGTTGAGTATTGACGACTTTCTCTAAAACCGTGAAAACGTAAGCGACCAAAAATGCAAGCTTTAGATAAAAAATTTCAACAATAATTTAACAGGCCATAATGAGAGAAAAACCTAATTATATTGTAAAGTAAGCGTAGATTTATACAAACTTTACAAATCAATAAATTAAACTTATAATTATTGTACCTACCTTGTACAAAACGAGTCTTCGTACGTTAGGCTATTATTTACATTTACAATAGTTGTATGGCATAATTTCTTAAAAGAAATACCTAAGCTAAGTATTATTAAAATATTTCATTAACAGCTGTACAAAGTATTTCTATTCAATGACAGCTATGCAAATTAACATTATTTTCGCCCACATAACTTTTTATAAGTCATTGATGAATAACAATAATTGAAAATAAAGCGCCTAGGTCAAGCTAGCTACAGCAGATACGTACATAGGTGAGATTGGTTCTTTTGCACTTATGTCCATATCAGTATTATCATTAGGTCTTAAAGATAGATACTTAGGATCAGGATCATAGGTTAGGAAAAGAATACCTATTGGTGTTCAAATGATTGCAACTTACAACTTTAGAACGTAAAATAATTGAAGCATACAATGTAATGGCTAAGCTTATGAATACCTCGAATGTGCATAGGACGCTAATCGGACAGTAGTGCGAAACGGACAGCTTAAGACTCTCTACAGACGGCAACGATATACCTGTACAGTTCGGTCACAGTAAACTTTTACACTTCTACGGCATACAGAGTGAATTTCGAAACAGACATGGTAGGCGAAATCAAAAACTATGAAAATATATTTTGGGAGCTTGGTGTTTTTTTAATTAGCTTTTCTGAAGATTTAATTATCCACCCAGGGAATCGGCACCTAAGAATAAATAATTCGACAATGTTGTTTTCAAAATTCATTCTGTTAGTGGTCGTCAATATTTTACACTAATAACTCGACCGGCCAATGCACATTGACACAAGCGTTACCTTTTACAAGACCGAATTGTACACCGTTGTATCGTTCCTTTTGTTGCGAGCGCTAGACGTCGGGTCTCAGTAGATGCAGGTCGACGGCGACGTCCCGGCGCTGCGGCCGCAGCAGGCGCGGCGGCGGCGGCTGCGCCCCCAGCAGCGCCGTGTCCTCCGCCAGCGAGTCCCCTGACCCGTACCCCCGCTCGTCCCCCACGTCCCCCGCGTCGCCCGCGTCCCCCGCCTCACCCTCGCACCAGGACGGCGAGCCCGAGCTGGCCGAGCGCGTGCCGCCCGCCTCCGTCTCCACCTCCACCGAGCAGCTGGCGCACACTTCTGCAATCGCATGTCACGTGAATATCGCGTGATGGATACAAAAAATAATAATATGATGTATGGTTAAGTTTGTAATCCAAAAGTCATTCGCTTTTGGATAAGGTATCCAATTTAAAAGTGCTGAAAGTGGTCTCGATTTCTTATATTAGATAATCAAACGATGTAATTGATGGCAACTCTACAATAAATATAAATAAGGAATTGATTAAAACATTAAATATAAAATATTGTTGGATGTTTTAATTTCTTTACATCAAAATATTAGTTAGAGCTTAAATGAAATTATTAAAGAGTAAAAGACGGATATGAAGAGTATATTAATGTAACACCCTATAATAGCACTCTATGACCTGAGTCGTCAGTAATAAATGTTATTTGATAGTGTCTACATTCTAGAGGTATTTAAATACCTCGTGCTGAATCACTATTGAATAGGTTCATAAATCATATCACAAATGTTTGATGTAAGTAATAATTTTGATATCGATTAACTCAATTATATCATGTTAGGTCAGCAAAATATCCGTTTACTAAAAGTATTGCCTCTTCTCTTTGTGAACCCACAAATAAAAGATTAGTTGGAAAGGCTCGTTACTTACTCGAAACTTTGTAAAAGTGAAAAACACCACCGCAATTAAGTAACAGTTTCCGTGTTCATTTTGTTGAAAGTTTTGTTTTTTTTACTGTAGGTTTTACTTTACAAAATAAATTACTATTTTTATATCATACTAGATGAGGCCCGCAAATTTTCAAATTTTTAAGTGGTTTGGGCGGGAACAGGTAACAGAATTTAACAGATAGACCATACAGACAGATAGACAGACATACTTTAGAATTTATAATATTACCACATATTACTATGGATCTTCGTTTATGGTGTTTTTAGTTTGCATCAATGAAGTCGATTATTATTATTACAAAATATGCAACCACGTAAACACATTAATCGATATTGGTTATTTTAATGATCGTTTATACCAAAATATTTTAGTATAAGCACAAAATTTACAAACATGCTCCAAAACATTCTGACACAGTACAAAAGTAAACAATAAAATCTATAAAAATCTGATAAATAAATCATATCATCATGGTTCTATGGGAGGCATCGACCGGCGAAATCGAAAATTAAAAGAAGGGAAACTTGTTGAGCCGCCGTCCACGACGAGAGCAGTCTCTAGATACAAGATACTAGATACAACACCGTCGGTACATTCATGAGTAAGGTAAGGATCAGCGAGAGGTACAAAGGAAAACTAATACGAAATACGATACACATTCCACACATCGAAAGACCAAAGTGAAGGACTCACGAAGGCGGCGGTGGGCGGTTAGAATGGGGCTGTCCGACGACGTCGGTCAGAGAGAGGTCGACGACGAATAATCTTCATAAGATGCTGCAATTTTGTAATATTTGCATATTTATACCTATGGCAACGATGGTTAATAGGTTAAACACAGTACACCTGCCTTACGACGATCTCGAAGTGTTACAATATTTTGTCGTAATATACATTTAAAAGGTATAACAAATATTGAATGTAATAACTATTAAATACAGCCAATAGCATAGTATGTGATAATGTAGACTGTAGAGTCTGTGTTAGTATTATATTGAAGTTATGTAAACTGTTTGATAGGAATAAGTAATACGTTAGAATTACCTGAACTATCGGTGACGAGTCGCGGAGGCGTATCCTCCCTGTCGGTGGGAACTACTATCACTACTTCGTCTTCCCGAGGTGATCCACCATTTCTACTCGAAGACGTCCTGAAAATTGGAACGACGATATTAGACATTAGATATGAAGCATTATGGAGCATAGCCTACTAAAATAATTTATGAATTGTTTTGTGCTCTCGTGTCCAACTTTCAACAACATCGTTTTTCGACACATTCGAAAGTTTTTCCAAACACACTACAGAATTGAATTTGAATTCATAATATTATCCTCTTACACAGTGCCTCGTATTATTATAATAGTCTATTATAATAGTCTTCAGACTTCAATACGTTCGAAGAGATATTTCAAAGCTAGTGCCGAGTGCGTATGCGCACTATTGAATCGCATCAGTTAATCAGTATCATAAAGTCAACTCATGTTAAAATAATAACCACTGACAATACTTACTTTACAATAACTTTCTTTTTCATAAATCTAGTCCCTAGGTCGGAGTAGCCCCGGTTCATGGGCCTCTTGTGCGGGAGCGGCGGCGCGGAGGCCGGCACGGGCTGCTCGAACGACCTGGACACGGGCGAGTTAGGCTCCGAGCACTGCTTCTCCGTCAGGGCCGGCCTCATGTACCCCCCGGGAGCGCCGCCCTCCGCACCCCCCGCGCCCCCCGACACCTCACCGCAGATCCTTCTCGGAGGTCTTCTGTCCTCCTCGTACATCTCCAACAGATGGTCTAGCTTATTTTCTATGTCATCTACCTGAAAATATAGATAAGTATGATTTTTAATTCCGTGCACCTGTAGGTTCTTGATTTTGTGATTTAGGGCGAATCTTCACCCCCAAAATTCGATTTTGTTAACACTCCCCAGTATCAATTAAAAATTCTTTGCACGTTCCAAATGAATTTATTACAAAATAATTGGTTATTGATCGAGGTTAACATATACAATTGTTACGGGGTAGAATTTGAACAAAATTAATTACCCGAAGCGAAGTTAGGACTGGTCTTGACACCCAATTTATGTATACGAGTTAGATATTAGCCTGTCGAGAATTATACAGCAATTTGTGAATAAAACTTGTAACTGTTTTGTGCCCAAAGCCTATTCTCACATTGTAAATAACTTTGTGGGTTATTGTGGTTATTATTACCAAATTTTACTTACTTGTCGTTCAATTTTCACTACTCTTGACGCTAGGCTAATTTTTGACGCATACACGTCTTTAGCTTTTGAGCCTTGTTTACCAAGAATTTGATCTAACCTGAAAATACATTGGAGAAAAAGGATTAGTACCGAGGTAAATAGTTATTGTTGTGTAGGCTTTTTAATGAAGAATAAAGTAAAAAACACACGAGAAATACACTTTTTCTAAAGTTAAACTCAATTTCTATCTACTCGGCGAACGCGAAAACATCGACGATAATAATAACTTCTTGTTGTTTGTTATTAACCCTGAATCCGAATGTTCTCCTAAATATCAAACCGAACCGACATTCGAACAACGAAAACACAAAGAGCTGTAATGGTCTAGACACGTAATAGTATTGGCTATCAACTCCCCTAGTAATTGTGTCGATTGCTCTATTTATAGATTAACACTCGAGGGAATATAAATTAACTAAACGAATGACTTTCAAATTAATTTATACAAATTAATAAGCTTCAAAGGCTAAAATAAGAGCGTCGCGCATCGATGTTTTCACGTTCACCACCAAAGTCCAAACCCATGCAAAGATGGCACAACTCTAATAGATTATATTAAACAAGTAATATAAAATAGGAATTAGGAAGTAATTATAATCATTTTGATAAAAAATCTCAAGTGCTCAGTAATTAAATTACAAATCTACGAATATACTAAAACACAAACACACCATTTAAAAGAAAAGAACGATAAAACAAATTAGTAAAATTCAATAAGTAGGGACAAACTGTTTCAATCGGGATCTAATTTCAGCAATACCAATGACAATTACTGCAGTTTCAATTCATGAAGTCTATTAAACACGGATATCGGATAATAGTCGGGGAACATTTAAACACAGCGGTCTGCGGCTGAATATATATTAGGTGTCGGGAGGGCTGGCGCCGCGCCCGAGCCACGTGGTCTACTCTCACCTGTACTGCAGGCTCTTGGTTCGGTTTAGGAGGTCGGCGTGGCCTGAAGAGTACTGCTCTATCACGTCTTTCACGTCGTAAGGTTTCAATGCTTCTCTAAATCTCTTGCGAGCGACAAAATACTTGAGCTAGATAAAAATAAAAGTTTTCTAATTCTATTATTCAAAGAACGCGAGGCTCGAAGGGAAGCTACGTAAAATTTTCGTAAGTATATTCGGTCTAGTATGAAAAAGTATCATGTTATGTAAGAAAAAATTTAACTTCATTTTAGTCGAAAAAAATTTTCATGTGATCGTTTGTGCCTACTTATAGTTCAGAGTGGTCAGAATGTAAAGGAGTAATCGCAGTACTTCCAAGAAGTCTAAGTTTAGCATTGCAGCTAGGCGGTCTAATTCCAGTGACGCGTGTCAGGTTCTGGAGAAACAGATTAGTCATGCGCATGGAAAGGAGGTTTGTTTTGTGTTGAAGAGAAATCGTTATAGGTACGCGTAACTCTAACTAGAGTTCGTAACGCCTGCATCATACGCTTAGCCAACATCGTGAGTTGTGTACTGCACTGAACATTTTTAATTACATCTCAAACCAGATTTCGAATAAGTACAGTTTGTATAGTTCGGGTGCTACGGTTGAGGAAGTAGGAAAAATGTTCAGGCAAATACCAAAAGTAAACTTTGAAAATTTTATGGTATTTTTATAGCAACACACTCTACGCAGATTAGCTATAATATTATAGAGAACATAAAATGTGTGATGTATAGAAAGCCAAACTTGTCTACGAGGATTATTAGGTGTCGTCTAACGAGTAAGGTTAACAATATATCGTACAGAGAGTAATACAGGTATAGTGGGTTTATGCGGCGGAGTTTAAAGGGGAACACCGGCCAATACATAAGGGCACTAGATAGCAACGAACTATTTTATCAGATAACATATTCAAATGAAAACGTTACTAAATATAAATTTTGTAACGTTGAAAGTTACTAGAAGCAAGAATTAGTGTAGACGTTAGAATCTGATGAAATAGTTCATGTAGGTCTAGCGTGCCTCGTGCCGTGGTATCAGTACCTAGTCTGGACGTTTTTCACTCTCGCCAGCAGGTCGACGTGGCCCGCCGAGTACTGTTCTATTACATCCTTAACGTCGTACGGTTTAAGTGCTTCTTTAAATTTACGTCGGGCCACAAAATACTTCATCTGTTACAAGTTTATAAGACACATGTAAAATAATATCTTTCGGGGGCTTTATCGTTTGTGATTGTCGTAAAGTGTTATTTTCTCGTCTTTTGAATGATAGTGGTACTCCATAAATTGTGCATCGCAATATATCACTTAAACACGAGAGCGCTATAAACGCGGCTAACCTCTTTACTAGATAAGTTCGTATTACTTTTGAACTAATTATAAAACATCTGGCGCTACGTTAATAGAAACACTTCCGAGGTTACCTAGAGAGGTGGGAATATTGTAGCGTATCACGTATCGACTATCGAGATAGGAGCGGCAGCGGCATAAAATGTATAAGTAAACACGGAGCGAGTGGTAAAGTTTGAATATTGTAAAAACAGTTAATAAATGATTCAGTGCGCCCCAAAGACTACCTCACTTTGCTCCGTAGCCCACCTCCTCAGTTATGTATTAGCCGAGAGAGGAGGTTTTGTTTTCATTAAATAATTTAAAAATGTATTACAATTTCATCGGAGCAGCGTGAAAATAAACTCTCGTAGCAAATTATATTATTGTTGAAATTGGCATCAATACAACTGTTGTAGTAGCCATGGTATGAAATTGTACTGTTTTATGCAATGTGAAATGTGATAACTGTTAATGCTATCGGATACAGAAAAGGAAACGTAGTATATATGTATGATGCCGCGACGTCCGGTAACGATAACGGGTGTGTTCGAGTAGACTTGTTAGTCATCAGCTAGAGTAATCAAAAGCTTTAGCTGGATACGGGAAGCTTACGTACCTTTCTTATAAAGCGAATGGCTGCCTTGTGGCGCGGCGTCAGAGTCACGCAGCGGGGCTCATCGTCCTCGTCTGCATCAAAATGTAATACTCAATTATAATACTGAAACGACGTAATACTTTTTAAAAGCGAGATCGGAAGGAGGTGGGTTGATGGGCAAGCAACATGGCAAATGGAATACGGGCTTGTGTGCAATGAGAACCTTTTCCTTAGAAAGTCAATTTGTGAGCTGAATTGGGTATGTACAGTAATCATTGTAATTTACAATTTCAAACGAATCCAGTTAACCTTCGCTTGGGTTCCGTAGCGTCGAGTAATTTATTTTTCAATCGTTGGTGGAGGTTGGGGTATGTGGATAAGGTGGCTGTTATATACAAGTGTGCAAAAATGTTAACAATTAATATTTAATTTAACTGCAGATTACCTGACACAAACTCTTACATCATGTACATGTTATTCATCTTGCTTGTACGATAATTATTGTGATATATATTTAAACAATTTGTATAACTAGTTACTACGTATTGACATTGAAATAGTATACGACGCGTGGTATCTAGCAATTTAAGTGTGATTTTATAAAAGGAGCAATTAAAAATCTGTTTTAAAATATGTACGTATGTTTAAAAGTAACCTGGAAAGTCAAGTTTTTTACTATCACAACTATTTGTTCTACTTGGATTTAAAGGGTTTAGCTAAATATAATATTTATTACGATGCTACACGTACACGGTACAACAGTCACAAGAAACTAAATCAAGACATGTAATTTTAGGTAGCCTGAGGCCCAATCTGATGCTGATATTATTTTATGCTAAAGTACATATAACAATTAATTGTTTCTGATTTATTAATATTTTTATTTCGAAATTCAAATATTCACCTTTTTCATTGTAATTCATCTACATGAACATTTACATAACTTCACGATTCTACACTGACTGTAGTTATACATATACTACGTTCTTTAATTTTGAGGCAGTAATTTTCTATTAAGGTCGTAACTAAAATCAGATTTTACCTTCGCCGTTTACGGCTCGATCGATGTGTTTTCTCGATACTCGGTGTACACAAGACATACATAAAATATATTATTTATCGGACGAAAAATGCCCCGATCCAAATAAAACAGACGATCTCGACAAAACCTCGTTTCCACGATTCACCTACTTTTTTACGGTTATCTATTCAGAGTCCATAGAGATTTCGGTGACGGGGTTGTAAAATATCGGATTCAATCGATAGGCGAGGCTTTATCTCGCGTTACAACTACACTAATGGCCGGCGGGCGGGTTTACGAGCGCGCTGACCAATATGTAGTAAATATTGCGGATTGCGGGGTTACACCCGGTCGTGGGACACGGGCCGCCGCCGCGCCGGCCGGGGGAGACTGACTCGGTTGTATTCTTCCGGCAATCTGTTTATAGTTAATAAAGAACTTCTAGAGATGCTGAAAGAAAGCTGAAAGAACTATATGACCTAGTCTACTAGGACATAATTATTACTGTTTACTTGCACGTACATTTATAAGCATTAGTTTAGCTGCAATAGTTAGTATCGTGATTCGTGAGATAGGCGAAAACATTTACTGTATCAATGCCATTATTTATGTTCAAATAAATTTCAATATGACAAAATGTTAGATGTGACTTATGAATGCCTAACTTGATGGAAATTTATAGGTTAAACTCGTGTGACGAGCAAAGCAAAGTGACCAGAGGGGTTAGTGCGAGTTTTTTTCGATCATACGCATTGAGCGCGTAAACGC
>DWUD01000099.1:0-12297 GCA_018236485.1 Plebejus idas
GAATGCGCTAGTCATTCAATCAAACCGCAGATTGAACTAGATGACTGCGACATATCTATTAATTAAAATGACATTGAAACGGAGACTACAATATAATCGCAGTGAATCAAAATTTACAATGTTTTGTGATAAGTCATTAACCAATACAAATGACAAAACCTAGCAGCTATGTGCTAAGCATCTTATTGAAAGAGCCCGAACAGTATCCTTGTGTTAATGCACCCAGCGCTGCTAAAGTATTATGTCCATGTTAAATATGTTCAGAGGTAAATAACAGCGTTGTTAAATATGTAATTGGCAGCGGCAGTGTCCAAACATTCTGTATTCACTTAAACTTTATTGGCTGAATAAAATACGTAGTTACCTAGAAACTTGACGGAAAACAAGGAATTATTACATTCCTACGATATCCAGTCGGACGGAGATTCCACAATAAAGTGACTGCGAGAGATTGTTAAGACGCCTCGTGAGTGAGTGTCCTATCTCCTACATTCTGTGTAATGTTAAACGGTCATGCTTCGGTCCGAGCATAAAATAACTTACTAATTGCAATTACCTACAATTAGATTTATTCTGTCTTGTAACAAACTTATACAGTTTATCTTATCTAGTCGGTGCAATGAATTTATTCGTATTGTGTTAATATAATTGATGAACACTAATCGTTCCTGGAACCTACAGCATTCGCCAGTCAAATTAGTTATTTCAAAGTTTCAATATATTTAATAGCGTTTATTCATAAAACTGTTTGTTAGAGTTTGTGGCGAATATTTAATTTTTCTTTCTTCAAACTTGCACTGACTATATTCAGTGCTCTAGACTTAAGCAAATGATTTACAATTACTTCCGATGGTTGCTGATTCATAAATTTAAAAGACCTTTTGCTCATACAGATTATACAGGCTAAATAATATTATGGTGCAGTATGTCGCGTCTTCACTCCGGCCGTTACAAAGGAAAGCAGATGCTGCACGATATCGGCGGTCTAGCGTGGCTGTACCATTTTACATGGACCGGTCGCGCGCACGCCTACGGTTTATTTTATGATTTTACCGATAAATTATCACGAAGATCATGTTCCAGTGTTGCTGTTCTCCGCGGCCATCCTATTGGCATGGGAACCGAGATATAACGAATAGCCTCGCCGCGACCGCCGGTTTACCTAATAAATCTCCGCCACCCACTTTTACTCGAATTATGTCACTGCGAAATCTAAAATTAGACGTTTATTGTTTTTTTGCACCTAATCGGAGCGAGGAACATATAATCGGCGAAAAATGCAGATCTCGAGGCCGCCCCGGCAAAAGTTTCACCCACGTAGGTAAACATTAAACGTTAATGACAAAAAGTAATCATAAAAACGCTGTGTAATATCCCAAAAGAAAATTGCATGTCATACGAGGGCGGGGCCGCGTCGGGTGAAATTATGATTTCGTGATTTATATTGCGACGCGCGGCCGGTGTAAAGTTCATTTTTTGTGTTTAACAGTTGAAAATCAGTGCACATTGTGCAAGCGAGGTGTATACGGAATATTGCGCTTAAGGATAGCGTTATTTGGGAGGTTAATAATGCATTTTTGCGGCGAGTACAGCGCGGCGGCGAGTGTTACGCAAGGATGGGGAACTGGTCCGACCGGCTCTGAACTGGGCCAGAGCCATCTTTCCGCTAACATATTGCCGCTAATAGATATTGAACATCTAACAGCGCCAGCCTCACGCCCAGATCGTACGGTTTCTAAAATATCGAATATTTCCGCCGCCTCACCACAAAACATTAGGTATATTATTTGCATTCAATCTGAGTATCTTCTATTACTGAGATTTGAAGGTATTCGTTGGATTTATCAAACAATCGCAAGAAAGCTTACATTTTCGATATTAATTTACAGTCAAATATTAAAATTTATTATTGAAGACATTTTCAGCTCTCAGAGCAGAGAGGTCTGAAAGGCACGAGAGCTATAAATAATAGAGCAGAATAAATATCGTTAGCTCCTGTGTGAGATGTGTCATAACGTGTCATTAACAGCAATAGAAACAAGAGACATTTAAAGGAGAATACGATAGAGCACAAGAAGGATACTCGATATTACACCTAACGAAGCTGATCTATGGGCCATGGGACAGATTGATTTACTATGTGTATTGTTGGGCTCATATAAATCTCTGTTAAAATAAATGTAGATTTATGGAATTGTATTATGTTCCGTCGTCGTTGATTCGATACAAATTACCGTAATCGAGTGAATAGCTTTATTGAGCTTACATAATGTAAATTTTAGTAAGTGCTGACATTTCATTAAAATTATATTGAAATCGTGAAATGGGTCTTGCATCCATGATTGAAGTGGTGCGCCGATCGGCGCGTGCGTCGCTGCCTACCGAAGTCGATCGCCTTGCGAAACCCACTGCCATTATTCATTATTAAGCTGCATTCACATGATTAATAATATTATCCATTAAAGTGTATTGACATGCCACGTCAAACATGTGTCAACGTTAGGCGCGAACTCTCTTTGATTTATGCAAATCAGCCGAAAGTAATTTGGAGTACCTAGAATATGTCAATACGTTGGTTAGCTCATTAAATATGAATGCTTTAGTTTTTTTAGCCTCCCCCAAAAACGTAAAACAGCATATTGTACATTTTTGCAACATCCAATAGATTAATTTTCTCTATCTATATCTTATTACACTTTCTGACATATATTCATGTATTTAATTTTTTGTAGCTGGTAGGCAGTGCCTAACTCGCTATATTTTGGATTTGTCACTATATATTTTATGTGAAATTGTATGACTGACTAACTTTCCAGTACGGACAACTTGTTATAGTATTATTATCCGTAGAATTCACTACATAATATTCCCAGGCAAGGAGCGGCGGTAATGGACAATTCATGAAGACATTAATAGAGCGTGTAAGTGAAGTAACGTACGTGTAACAGTAACCTTCCTTTTCGATAAATCTAATTTATTGGAAGCTCGTGCAATCATGCGCGTGTAGCGAGCGCGGTTATCTCGGTAAATAACTAGACAGCTGGAGATTCATTAGGCGATCCGTGGCGAGCGGCGCTGTAATCGAAGCAATTGTTCTGGTGGAAATTCAATTATTGCCTCTGATGTGCCGCGACAAAATAGAAAATACAATGAGCTTGCGCGCGGTTTCGCTCGGCTCTGGTTTTCTTAAGATATAGAGACATTTGCCATGTTATGATTAGTGAACGTAATATATTATGAGCAATGGTCTATTCTCTACAAGCTACGTTTAATATGAGTAGTTTAAAATATCAAGTTGTCTTTTCGACCAATTTCACTTTTATCCTATCCTATTTAGTTTTTTCAAAGTAGGAGTAAACTATCTAATAATTTAACTAGCTTTTGCCAGCGGTTACGCTCGCGTTAAGAAGTATTATTATTTGGTATCAAAGTCTCAGCTCGATCAGTTTAAAATTGACAAAGTTTCATACAAACTTTCATCCCCTATTTTAAATCCTTAGCGGATGCCTACGTCATAAATCATAATATCTACCTGCAAGCCAAATTTCAGCCCAATCCGTCTAGTGGATACATCACCATGTCAGTCAGTCATCTTTGAGTTTCATAGACTTGGTTTCCGTATATTTTTCTGCAACTAGAACTCAATAAAACTATCTATGTCCTTTTCCCGTAATATCTCATCATATCTTCACACTGAATTTAATTAAAATTAGTTTAGTGGTTTTAGTGTAAAGTGATAAAAACGCTTTTAGTAACGGATAAAAATACACACTTTCGTATGGATAACTAACGAAATGACAAATTGAAAAAAAAATGCTCAAATAAAATCTTGATCTCGTGATTGTTTTGAATCAAGTTTTACCTACTCTTAGGCCTGTACCCTAGTTTTCTTAACTTTAATATAAATTAGTCAATCAAAAATTTATATACAAAAATATATTTACGTAACCGAAAAAGGTGTATTATGGGGCAATAAATAAATAGAATCTGGTCGGGCAGTCCCGGCGATTGTGGCGCGCGTCGTGCTTCGTGCCTGTTGTAATTTTGATTAAAATACTCGAGGGTAGTACACTCTCACGCTTTATTGACTGCTGACCGTTTTATGAAATCGACTTATATCTCGATATCTAGGTTAGAAAGTAAAGTTACATGAGCTATTCAAAGTATTGAAATCTTATGTAAAAATTGTAGAGTTGTGAGAGAGAGATTTCAGTTAACCTACCCAAACAATTGACGACTCTGTAGTAAAATTTTCTATTAATGACATCGTATTTGATAGTAAAAGAATACCTTGTATGTATCATACTACGTTTGTAGTCAATTCAGAGCTTTATCCATGCAACAAACGCAAACTGAGTCATTGTTCCCATGGTATACTTATTATTAGGGCTCCTTAGTCCTTACGCTGCGCACGGGAACGTCGCCAGGAATATGTAAATGTGGTGGCTGTAAATTTATTTGTTGCTTTAAATAGTGCGGCCTCATAAATTTCGCAATTGTCTGTTATCATTAAATATTCTGTAGTATAAATCAAAGCGCTATCGGCGTTCGTCGCGATACATCGGGCGCTTCGAAAATAATTTACAGATATCGATAGAGGATTACAGGGACAAAACACGTCTGACATCTTCGCTACGGAATTATTTATCCCTGTAAGGAAATGTTTCAACTGTACCGGGACCCCGACGCATGTACGCACGCTCTAAATATGAATTTCAGTAGATAAGATTGTGTCTATGGGGTATTGTTACGTTTGTGGAGTGGCCGTTAATTGTTAAAGGGCATTTAAAGTCATGAGTTTCCATTTTTGTTTGCACTGAGAGACGCAAATGCATAAACTCTTCTTATTTTAAAAATACTGTTTATTTTATTTACACCAATAGTATATAATATTATATGTAGCTATGTTTCTTGATAGACCTAAACTAAACTAGAAATTTTAATAAACTGATTAATTCAATAACCCGTAGCAGTTTAGATTGTGGTCGAAATAAGTTTACTAAGTAAACTTTATCTTATCAATATTTGACTTACAAGATTTTGTGTTTTAATTACAAATGATACTGCAAAATATAGTAGGTTAACCTAGTCCAGATTAACTTGTAAGTAATATATCAGTAGCAGAGTAATTACGTATTCAATACCAAGTATATTCAACACATTTAAATTATATTGAAATAGGAGCTTATCAATCTATTGAGCATGCCTCCGTTAATACCATGGCAAGTATTTAATTCAAATTGCCAAGTAAAGAGCAAAAACTTTGGCTTAGATGTTAAATAGTATCTAGACAATTTAGATATATTTCTCGTATATTATGTTTAATGTATATAACTACTACTGCACATGCATTGTAATAAAATCGGCCAAGAAAATAATAGGTCTATAATTATTGTGTATTTTGTATGGGAGCCTTACCTAAATATCCAATTTAATATTTATTATTAGAGTACAGTAATTGAAGACTGCGAAAATTTTAAGTGTCTACCTATAATTGTATTGCCGTTATTGACAACGAGCTGAAAATAACAAAAATCACGTTTATTAGTATTAAATACTAATTAAATTTTGTTGATATAACGGCAACAGAATAAATATACACAATCTGTGAAAATTTCAGAAGCCATATTTTAGTGGTGCTTGAGATACAGCCCGGAGACAGGCAGACGGGCAAAATCAATAGAAATATCTATATTTTATACGATATCTATGCAGCAGTCAGGTGACAAGCGGGATGATTGAATACAAAATAATGGAATTTAGTATTTAATTCGCGGCTCGCGTGAGATACCGCGGAGATTCGGGTGCCATTTTGCCTTAGATAATAATTACGATGTGCGAATATTGTGGTTCTTTAGATTATGCTTTGACAAATCACGACTTTGCAATTCCAATGCAGCAGATTTAATGTATGGGCGGCAGTTAACATTCTAGCCGCGACCTGCGGGCCACCTCTTTCCTAATGCACGCTTATTTCAGCTTTTTAACCTTTCATCTGTAGCTCCGAGCATTAAACAATAAACTTAGAATGTTTCAGCTGATTTTAACTAATTATCGCTCTCGTTACGATACAAACAAATGGATTAACGTAATTATATTTCTGAGAGTAATTAATAATGCTGTGGGAATTCGTGAAATATCGATTGGACATGCATTAATTATTTTCTAATAAGTACTGTTGGCCGTTGTAATAGTGTAGTAGTATGCAATGAGACTAAGTAAAAAATAAAAACTTCAATATTTAAAGAAACCGTGTGTACATAATAATTATATTGTTGATGCGGAGTTGCGGACGTAGGTATACTCTACTTTGCTATTTTAATATAAAGAAAATATGTTCACTAATACAAACATTTTCATTTCATCAATAAGACGTCATTTAATTTAAACTTTTTAAAATAAGTTACATTATTATTCATCATCATCACAAGATACTACAGGCTACAGGCCTACAGCGTAGCACGTTCTATATATGTGACAGCGCGTTGATGTCTTTTACTCCGACAATAAAAAATGTTATGTTGAAGAGTTGTAACACGTCATTCACATATTTTTTTAATATAATATTCTAAGGTAATCTTACATCATTTTCAAAATGCAAAATACATACATTTTGATGTTTTGATTTGTGTTTGTTTTTGACCTTATTTTCTTTGAGCATTGCTACGAATCTCAAAGTGCAAATATAAAAAGTTTTAAGAGGTTATTAAGAGCTATGATTATCTTCAAATTAACCTTCTACCTACATCCTAGTATTAAATCGTATATCCTAAAGCAATCGCTAGTAACATTCATATCGACTAATATAAATCAAGATATAGAATCGAGATTAACGCCGAAATATATTTCGTACATATAGGTCAGCCTCAATTACAACATTCAGATAATAAGCGAACAACACATTCTGTACGCGGGCACACAACAATGGAGTTTCTCACCAATAAATTGTATAAATCCGCCAAAAGCGAATACCTCGCGGCGAGGAGCGGGCGAGCGCTTTAGCGGTATCCGTAAATGTTTAACATCTGTCGGATAACACTTGAACTCCACGACAGAGCTCGTATACATAATTAAAAGATCTCGGCGCCGAACAATTTATACAGTAATCGTGAAGTTTTAACTGCCCATTCGCTAATCCGCGATTGCATTAACATGGGCCGCTCGGTTCCTAAGTAAATTAGACGCTTGTGCAACGTCGGGCCCGAATGGGGTCATCTCGAAGGGAATTGAGTAAGTTACGGTTTAGGGGTAGGAGTGGGCGGGGCGGGCGCGTTGGGCGGGGCGGCGTGCGCGGCGCCGCCCACCGCATTTCACCACCGCGCGACGTTCCTCGCCCTACTTCCCGCAGGTACCATTGTGCTCAAACAATGCTCTTACCAAACCCATAGATAAGATTTACGGTTTTGAATGCATCCACGGTAATTACAGTTAGAAATTGGAGCGGTCTGTGCTTAAAGGAGGAACCGTTTACTATTCATTAACAGAAAGTAACTTTTTTGGTTTCATTCTACACGTAGCGTCGCATTTTAAGAAATACATCTACTTAATATTGGGACCTTAAAAGTTGTAAGATTTCATAATGGCTTGATAAGGGGGAGAATCGGTAAGGTGACTTTTCTAACTCCTATGCGATAACTATTACAAACTTATTGCATAAAATATATCTTACTACAAATAATAAAATCTTTGACCCGTTCACGTCATATTCCGTCTTCACTCGACACATTACTGCAGCAATACTTGTGACGAAAGCCATCAATTTGTATCACGTTTGAGTCTAAATAAGACGTCTACAAAGTCCCTACATTACTCTCATTGGGGCCAGAGGGCCTGCATTATCTGCGCCCGGAGGCGGCTAGACCAGTTTGTCGAACATCACATGAATTTTAGCCGTAACTACGTGTATCTCGAACGTTTTGTAAGCTTTATTACTTTGTAGGTACTTTGGAAAATAATGCTTATGATTTTTCAACGACGCGTTAAAGATACAGAAACTAGTATAAATTAGATCTTCAAATAATTTTGTGATGTATGGATTTTATTTTTATTAATATTAGAGAAATTGATTCATAAGCAGATGGTAGACCGACGTAGTTTGGTCGTAGTGTATATTTTCTTTGGTTTGGTGGAGTTGTATCAAGTTCATCTGACAAATCGAGAATAACTTTGTTTCATACTTTAATCGTGAAACAATTTCATTATTGGTCCATTAGAGCTTAAGACACTGTCGTTCTACAAACATAATTTTAGTAGGTATGTTTAACAAGTGTTCAGTAAGTGCGAACCGTGAATTCCCTTGACTTTTGATTTAATAGGTGGTAGAACAAAAGCGTAACCCTAATTTAATTGTCAAGTGTGTGATTAATTTGTCTCACTCGCTTAAGTCATATCTGACTAATAAATAACGTCACTTAGGTTACCTAAGCGTTGGACCTGCAAATTAGAAAGGATTTTGGTATTTAAGCACAACAAAAATGTGTTGATGACCTAACGATAAAGTATAATAGTCACTAAAGGACTCCTAATACATGGCTTAATTTAAATAAGTTACTTAAGGCCCGTGTGAACGTAGAATATAACGTCACTTAGGGCTAGTTCTGTATTAATATTGTCATTTAGCGTTTTAAGATAACGATTTGATAATATTCGACATTTTATTGGACAACGGACAACGATTAAAACGTTCGGAGCCTTTTTGATACCCACTGTTTATACGTATGTACCTACATACATATTTTTTTATTATTTTTCTTAACATAATAATATTATACTCCCACCATTCATGATATAGAACATTATAATATTATTTTGTTCTAATAGTCTCTTGCTCAGTTTTTCCATATAAATAAATAAAATACACATTCCTATAAATATTCATTTTACTCACTTATATTATTGTAATGTTAGGTATTTAATAACTAATATACAATATAATAAGTAGCGTGCCTAAGCTACGTATTAGGTCGGTGAGGAGGAATTCCACTGCAAAAAAGGCCTATTCTCAACGGTCGTATCACCGTTAGTCATGTCCATCTTGACTCACTACAGCGTCACTTCACAGCTGATGTTGTGCCATAATACGACTGGCATCTAATTTGAAATTCAACAACAATATCTAATTGAGCGGGGCGTAGTGGGGCACGATTGGCACGAAGCGTTTACCATACGGCCCGTCATACGTTCACGACAAACTTTACTAGGAAATACTCGTTATTCGCCCGTTCTTGTAGTTACAGTTGTTACAATAACCATGCAGCACGCCATATTTGGGTCAGGTAATTATTATTTTGACCTCAGGCTGACAATACAAAACATAATATCAAGTCGAATAAACAATACATATTATAGTTAAAAAATAAACTAAACAGTTACTAAAACTATAGTAGCAGGTTTTAACACTGAACTGCAGGTTTACTAATAAGTATTAGGTACTGGTTGTTTAGGCTGCTGGTTACTAGTAAAAACAACTTCGGTAATATCAATATCGGTAATATACACGTTTAGAATTGACATATACGGCGCATACAGATTTATGACATTATAAATTGTTATAAACGGCTTATTTAACCTCAAAATACAAATGGAAGCCATAATTTATTTTAGTTCAAAATCGATACTCGAACCGGAGGATCAGCAATTTAAATTATTGGTAATTGCAACCGAAGTACGATAATTTGTAAAATTGATAAATTACAACATTTTGCATCGAATGAGGACAATCATTTGGAATACAAACAGATTAGCATATGGTACAAAATGTACGATAATTTTCTCAATTAAGCAAAATTGACGTACCTAATACTAAAAAAAAAATTCAGTGAACTTAAATTAGATTGTGTTTTAATAATACTTTGTGACATATAGACTGTCTTGAGGCTGTATAATAGAGCTTCTTTCTAGCAATTAATCTTCTCATCATTATTATGTATTTTATACTTTTTTATAAATAAAAATATAGTTCTACTGTCATTCTTCGTCAGTCATAACATGACATGTTAAGACGTCATAACCAGTAATAATCATTAATTTCGTATCATATTTTATATGACAAAATTATTACTAGTTGAGACTTGTGACAGTAAAACCTATTTTGAGACCATAAAATTAAAATACGGTAATATATTTTGACGTAGGTATTTTATCGATCAGTAATAATTATGTACAGCTAATAACTAATTAATTATTAAAATTTTAACGATATTAAGGTTTTGTTTTAAAGTCCATTAATCCAAATATATAGCCGGACAACATACCTGCACAGCTTGAAATAGATTTCGAGTTGTAGCGTAGATAGCAGATAGTAGACAAGGAAAAATTGTAGATATTTTATTTTATAGTTATAATGTTATTCCGTGGACATAATGAACATTGTATTAAAATAGTGTATCATTTACTTTTGCCATTTTGTTTGCTGCATGCCTACTACTGCGTACTGCAAAGTAGTGCAGATTGAATAACAATGTTAGTGTTTTTTGACAAGATATTGAGTGGTACTTATAGTTACACACGAAAAGGAGTAGACATCTACGATCATCCTAATTTTTTCCCATAACTAATGCAGCAGCGAGGTTCTAAGTTCAAGTTGGGTTAAGCGGCTGTGCCCATATTTCGCGGCGTTGTCACAGATCCCAAAAGGTCGCTGAACCGAAACCCCATTGTCTTGTGTTGCGTCAACGTATCGTCTGCCTCGAGGTACATTCAATTGAATTTGTACCGTACTATTGTTACAGTGATTGCGTGACTAATTTATTTTATATATAATTATACCTACTATTACTAATGCAGATGCAGGTTAGATTGTAACCTTCGCTCGAAATAGTTTGGTGATGAAGTTTGGTTTTGCAAGGTACTGTCGATGACAAAACTCGAAGGATACGCGAAGAAGCGTATCGTTTGTACTGACAGGCTCATGTTTATAGCGAGGGTTGCACTAATAAAAAGTAGAGTTAGAACGACATCGAAAAACTATGTAACAAGTTTATGAGTGATTGATACAAACTAGTCTAATTATCTTTGCATAGAGTTTATATTTTCTAAGCAAAAGAAAAATCTTTCTGATGTAACAATCGTTTAAAGTTTTAAATAGCATAAATATTATTAGAAATAAATGCATCTCGTCTGTACCGCACTCAGTAAAAGGTAAATGACAATAGGTTTTTAGTATCCACGCTATCGAGGGAACCTTTGAATGGGATTAACTGTTTCGCAAACTCGTAACCCTTTATAAGGACTAAAATAATACTTGCGATAGGTGCTAGATGTTAATACCTCAGGCGAATATGGAGTTACGGCGGAGGGACACAATGGTTGGAGTGTATCGTAATTTTGTGAAACATGGCAGCAATCACCCTCGGCGTCGTTTATCTCCGGGAGTACTCGGCGGTATTATGTTCGCGACGCACACGAGCGGGCACGAAACGACAATAAGAGCAAAGTTCAGCGTGGATCGGGACTCGGCAAGAATGCAGGGGTGCAGCGGGGTGAGCCTCGGCGGCAGACTATCACGCTCTAGCGCTGTCGGAGTTATGTATGATCCTCATGGATTTTATTGGATCAGTATCCGCTATTTTATTACCTGTTAACATACTTGTTTAGTAGTCGTCGGGAGGAACCACGGACTTTATTGCTGATGGGACTGAAGATTTAATAACACTTTTCAATTTATGTGGCAAGGCGTAGCGGCAAAATGATATTGTACTATAACTTTTATGATAACACATCGATAAACTCAAAAGGTTTGTTGCAATCATTTATAACATACTAGTTGACCCGGTGAACTTCGTATCATTTTGGAAATGTCAGTTGCAATTTTTCCATTATTTCTCATCTTTAAAACCTTCCCTGGACTTCTACGAATATTTTAAGACTAAAATCAGCATCAGCAGCTTATTCAGAATATTTGATCGAAGATCAGCAGCAATCAGCACCAATCTGTTCAGCCGTTTTCGAGTTTTAGCGCGAATAACACATTTGTAAATCTATATATATAATTTTATCTCTTAATTTTATCACTTTATCACTTAATAAGAGATATTAAGAGATAAAGCGAAAAAAATAAGAGCCTAGCGTGAAAAAACATTTCATTATGAAAACAGAGCAACAGAGAGAAGATAATAATATGATATTGTGTAATGCTTTGGCCACAGTAACGTTGAATGCCGTTGAACGTGAATGCCCAAAAACGCGACAATTAACGCGATAATTAACGCGTTAATGGGTGGCTACACTTGGACGGTGAACGCCGTTCAACGGCGTTGAATGCTGGGGCCACAGCGTCTCACTTTTCAAGCAAGATGG
>DWUD01000100.1:0-12289 GCA_018236485.1 Plebejus idas
CAAATAACGGCTTCGGGCCGCATGCGGCCCGCGGGCCGCAATATGACGACCACGGCTTTAGAGCTTAGGCTTTAGGGTTAATATTGAACGTTACCAGTTGCCACGCCTTTTAATCTATGTAAAATAAATTGAACAATAAAATATTGTTCAATATTATTGTAGGTTTAACATTTATGAAATTATTATTTGGTATCAAAACTAAAAAAATTACGCCACACCCACAAAGTCAGCGACCCAGCCCGTTCCTCCGTTATTCATAGTTGTAGTAAACACTATTTTGACGTAATTGTCCGGGCTGGTGTAATCGGCTGGAGGCTCCAAGCAGAACGTCGATATCGTCTCTCCCTTTTTATTGACGAGAGTCACGTAGTTCGCATCGCAGAGCCGGCCGAGGTCGAAGACGGAGAAGTGGAGGTGCAGGCGAGTCCCACTAGGGGTCTCTAGCTCCCACTCGCAGGTCCCCTTCCTCCTGTATACCTCAGGATACAGGGGGCTCGTCACCTGACCGTCCTCCGTGGTCAGCTTCCCCCCGCACCCCTTACCCTTATCCGTAGCAACGTAGACTAGATCGAAGGTCACCGCGTCCGTGTTCACGATATGATTGTGCAGGAGCATGTATCGACCGCTCGAGAATACGGGGTAGTTCTCGGAATACTCCTTCGAGATATTCCGGAGGAGAGGGGCAGTGGTGACGTTGCCGTCGAATATTTCGAGGTAAGCCCCCGCGTTCCAGTAAACCGGGTTCACGGACAGGAAGTATGTCGATACGGTGTGGTTCTCCGGAACGGTTATTAGAGTGTGGCAGTCCCATTCCCCTTTGTCGTTTTCGAGAGACATTAGGGGGTGTTCGTAGGTGTTCTGAATTCGACCTTGAGCCTCCGAGTAGTTCTTATTGCAAATACCGAGATAGGAGACTTCGAGATCCACTCCTTTGTGAGAAGAACCGGCTTCTGACGACGTGATCAAATTAATTTTCACGCTCCCCGTCACGTAAAAGTCTACCGAACGCTTCAGGCCGCACAGAGAGAACGTCTTTGGGAAAACGAGACTAGAATCGTAGAAGTGAGCGTACAGCATCAAGCTAGTCTCGTCCTCGTTGTGAATAAAATCTTTCCCGGTTGTGGCATTCCGGAATCTCGGGTGACTATATATGACCAGCTTGTCTTGATCGCACGTATCCCGCGCTCCGGGCTCTAGGTCAAGATATTTTATTTGGATGTGTATCATACTGTACGGGCTCACGCTGGAGTCTAAGAAGTAGCTGCAATGGAGACTCCGGGGTATCGAGCCCGAGGCGTATCCAGGGGAAGTTATACCCTGCGGGGTTAGCGATATTTGATACGAGGACTTACCGCAAATCGACGGTACGGCTGTCAGGGTCGCTTCGAATCCGGAGCTGGTAATGTCTCCGTCGGTCGACATTATTATGCTGAGCGAGTTGCCGGAGGATGAAAGCGGTGGAGGGATGTTGTGTCCGCAGTATTTGCCTATCACGAAGCTATTTAGACTCAGCCCGTCTTTCAAAGTCAAATAATCGCAGTCGCAATTGCTGAAGCCCAGAGCCGTCTGGTTGACATTCAAACAAGGAGCAATGTGGAACGATTTGAAGGTAATTTGAATTATATAATCGAGGTTCGCTTGTATATTCCAATGGCAGTCCAAATAATTTTCGTATACCATCGCTCCGTTCAAGAGAGGTGATTTTAATATACGATTGTTCGAAGTGTTTAAATATATGTCGCCTCCGCACCCGACCGATTGCGAAAATGTGAAAAGCACTTTGACCTTGAAGCCCTTAGATTGGAAATTGCTACCGGAGAAGAATTGCAAAATGACTTTATTGCCTTTACTCCTTAAGCTAGTTCCGTTTATGCGACCACACAATAGGGCCAGACGTTTTTCAGCATCAATAAGAGGTCCTTCGAAAACGCCTAAATAGCCGTTGTAACATTCGTAGCTACTCTCCACGTCTATGTAGTCAAACCTCAAAGCTATGAGTTTGTCGGGTGGTGCTTCAATGGTCCACGTGCAATTCATGTCATTGTCAGCTTTATCCAGTATAATAGACGTTGGGGTTTTCACGTCTCCACCACAAGAGAAAGTGGAATATAATATTTTGAATCCTTTCCTTTGGCCATATTTGTCCGTTTTGAAGTCAATTTTTACGTTGTTCGTTGCTATAATAGGCTTCGGTAAGTCCGAGCCGCAGAGGACTTCGTTGATAGTGTCGTAATCACTTTCAGCGTATACTGTCACATTATCATATTTACATTCGTTATCTAACCCTTCCAAATCGAAGGTCACAAATGTCAAAACTATTTTCTTCCCTGGAGCTGCTATTTCGTAGTGACAGTTCAAAGATCGCGAGTAGCCGTAATCGTACCCGGGACTATAAAGAAACTGATTTTCTTGTGTCGCCACCAGGTTGCCGCCGCAAATCGGTTTCCAGTGTGCTTTAAATCCGTCCAACGTTATGTTAGCGTCACTACGAAAAACTACTTTCATTTGATTATGCGTCGAATTGAAAGTAGGCGGAAGATTGCGACCGCATAATCGAGCGATTTCCTTGTACGCATTATCTTTCCAGTCGTATATGATAACCGCGTCTTTTGTACAGTTGACTGTATCCTCTACGACAAATCGGTCGATAAATTGCAAGGAGACTCGGTAACCTAAATCGGCACGTATTTCCCAAGTACATTCCTGATTCTCTTTGTAGTTACCCGGGAAATTTGGGGACGTGAACTTTTGTTCGTACTTCGTAAACATACCACCACATTGAGCGCTGACCGATTTAGCCAGTAATCGTATATTTCTATTCTTCTGAACGTTGGAGTGGTATTGCACATAGGTGTCCGCAAATGATAAAAGGAGAGGTTGAGTTTGTATTCTATCTTTACAGTAATCACCAAAATTTAAAGAGTTTACTCCGTCACTTATCAGTAAAAATTCATCAGAACATGCCAGATTAAATGTGCCTTCTAATTTTAGTTCCATTCGCGTACGACCTTCCGACACAAGTAGCCATCCACATTCGACTTGATCATCCAATTTTTCTGGTAGATTGATAATGTTAAATGGATCATTGGATTCAATTTTAACTACACCTCCACATGGTTGCAATTTCCAATTAAGAGTAAAAATCATAGGAATTTTATTCTGTGTAGCTTTGATTTTAAAATATGGGTTCGCTAGCCGGTATGAAACTTGCGTATTGTTCACGCAAACTTTCCTGATATTTCTGATGTAACCATCTTGAGACAGCAAAGTAACACCAAAAGCATAGTTTCTACATACAGTAGTGCCTTCCACTTTGATAAATATTGATTTATATTCTTCGGTCCCGTTTCTTACAGGCCCTGTAAAATGCCATTCGCAATTGTATGGTATGTTTAAACTGGGAGATGCGAGTTGTCCTTGTATACCTTCAAGACTTCCACCACACAGAGCTGGATTATTGGAGTTAAATCTTGCTCTGAACCGACTTACTTTATTGGATGTTGGCGTTATCCATATATAAAATGCTAATTTATTGCCTGTTGATTCGTAAACTTTTGATTTATTATAGGATGCCAAGGATGAATTGCCTACGATGACTTCTTCGATTTTTGAGCCATATGTGATATCATTGTAGGCAGAAAATTGAACATTTGAACTACTATCTTCAATCTCTAATCGAACTCTTCGATTTTCGTTTGGAAGAACAATAATCCACTGACAATATTTGAGATTAGTTGATCCGGGATAGCCTGGAGTAGTTATGATACCTTCAGAGGCAGTAAGCGTTCCACCACACACCGGCCTCGATGCTTTGAATGTAAGCTTAAATCCTCTAGAATCTGAAATGTGTGAGTAAGGTCCAGGTTTACCGATCTGTAGTTTAACTAGAACCTTATTACTTATACTTTCGAAGGCTTCGGAGTAGTTTTCAAGGTCACTTTCACAGAATTCTTTTAACTTTCTTGTTTTACTATCTGCAACACTCAAATCTTCTACTGTTATTTTTGTCTCACATGAAATTTCGGATTCAGGTAAGTCTATGTCCTTGAATTCTATATTGATAATATGACCAGGAACAGAAGTGATATACCATTCGCAAATTGTACCTGCTGGAAGAACGATCATGCTCGGATAGTTAGGAGAAACTACTTCTCCCGAGTCAGATATAATTGTCGTACCACAAACATCTATGGAAATATTGGCTTTAAATCCGTTTCTCGGCACAAGTTGATGGGTTGAATATTTGACGAATAACCGATTACTACTCGATTTAATAGTACTAGGACGTTTGCAAAATGTGCCTTTTAGTGGTGATACGTCTGTTGATCCATCTCGGACCTCGACAGATTCAGCTGCACAGTCTACATCAAATCTCTCAATAAAATCTATTCTCAGAATTTCACCAGGGGGACCAGTAAATTTCCAAACACATTCGGTATAGGGGGTCGATATTTTGGGATAATTAGGAGAAGTGATAATTTCCCACTTGTGGCCGTTTTCTAAAAGTGACGTACCCCCGCATTCGATGTTCATTTCCTCGTATCGTAATCTGAAATTTTGATATGTGTTTTGGAAACGCATAACTTTCACATATCTCACAAATAAATAATTAGTGGTTGATACAATTCCACTACGGTTTTCATGAGAGTAACCACAATATTTTCCGTCACCGAGTAGTGGAGACTCATTCGAGGCACCGTTTTTTATCACTACATAGTTATTGCAAACATCTCCGTTACTTATATTGAAATGTTCAAATGTTAATTTTATTGTGCGTCCTGGCCGTGCCTTTATAATCCAATCACAAGTTGTTTGATATTGGATTGGCCTATTCCTTTGATAGTAGTAGGAATTTTCGATAACCCCTGATGTATCGTCGAGCAAGCCACCGCAGACTGAGCTTACAGTAGCCGTAAATCCTTTTTTATTTAATGATGGATCAGATATAAAGTTCAGTTTCATATAGGATGCTGCTTCAATTTTTTCACTCGCATTTGACGAAAGACACATATTTTCCTTTAGAGGTGTCCATTCCATTTCATCATGTGCTGTATATACATTGATGTAATCTGCAAAACAGCTAGGCGTTTCTTCTAATGCAAAGTCAGTAAACTTTAATGTCAAATGTCTTCCAGGTTCCGATTTAAATATCCATTCACAATTTGAATCAGAGTTATATTCATTTGGATAATTTGGGGACGCTATCACTACGTCTTGAGTCCCAGAAACTAATTGAGTTTCATTTATACCACAATTTATTTTGCTTGCTGATGATAAATCAATGTTTCGATCTGTTTCGGTCCATCTTAAATGGAATAATGATCCTGTATTGGTTTTATCTAACATTAATTTTACGAAAATAACGCTGGAAGTAGATCTTATTCTGACTGCATTATTCTTAAAGAAACCACACATTTCTTTTAAAACTAAAGCGTCTTCGTCGTACCCATCATAAATTATTAATTTATTATCACACACTTCTGAGTACGACGGTATTTCTACAGAATCTATATTAATAACAATATTTTTATTTCCTTTACTTGTTACTCGCCACGAGTATACACCCTCATTATAGTATAAATTCGGGTAAAGAGGGGACGCGATTTCTCCTTCATGTTTATCAATGATATCATTGCCATGTAAAAATCCGTATTGCAGTAAGAATCCTTGTCCTGTTTTATCATTGTTGCTGTGAAACTTTATATACAACTTAGAAGAAATCGTTTGATTCAACGGTATTTCATGCCCGCAGTAAAGCCCTAATAAATTTCCAGCACCATTATCTTCTCTAACTTCTAGATAATCTTCATTACACTTTTCGGACTCATCTAAATCGAACTTTTCAAATGTAATATAAGCCCTGTTTCCAGGTGACGTATTTAAAATCCACTCGCAGTCTATATTAACAGGGTAGGATAATGGATAGTTCGGTGACGCTATGGTTCCTTCCTCCGAACTCAATTTTCCTCCGCATGCCGTACTTAAAGGTGTGTAATGTGCAGCGAATTGACCATTCAACTTATCGACGTAGGTTCCAAGCGTGATAGTCAACGTGTTTCCTCGACTTACGATCATTGGTGGACTTTTTTTTCCACAATACTCATCAATTAAGGGAGCCTTCTCATCATCACCATCATAAACTTTAAGGAAGGTGGAGGGACAGTTTCTAGTCGTAGCGATATCGTCGTCTTTAGGTATATTAAGATATTGTATCGTCAATCTTATTTTGTCGTTTAGATTTGGTGCTGAAATAGTCCAAGTACAATTTTGATTTTTCGAATTAACATAGTTAATACTGTTTATAATTCCATCGTACGTCGCTTTAATGACGGCTCCGCAGACAGTCGTATAATCGATCATAAATCCCTTGGCCGTTCCATAGCTATTGGTAGAAAATTGAATCGAAGCAGACGAATACTTCGTCACGATACTCGATCGATTCGATTTTGGACAAATTAAATATGAATAGTTGGATTGTAAATATTTAGAGCCCAAATAGTTATTGGAGTTCGAAATTCTAGTACCATCGTAAATTTTCAAGTTGTCATCGCATTGATCGTCCCAATCCTCGTCGTCGTAGTAAAGATCGAGATCTTTGAAATTAATTTCTATTTTATGATTCGGGGCCACCGATATATACCAGACGCAGTCCAATTGATTCTCATAGTTGTTCGGATAGTTTTTAGAATGAATAGATCCGGACGGGGATCGAATTAGTCCACCGCATCCTACCGTGTACGAATCGAAACTAGATTTCAAGTATACGTCTCTCAGAGTCGACCGTTTAACTAGCCGGACTAGCATAAAGTTAGAAGTAGCTTGGAAAGTGTGTCCTCCTTTGTGACATATTTTGTTAAGTAACGGATAAAAAGTACTTTGACCGTTGTATATTTCGAGAGCGTCGAGTGTACAGTTCTGAGAGTCTGCTACATAGAGATCTGTGATCGTCAGCGAAACAGATGTGCCCACCGGAGTCTCCAGAAGCCATTCACATTCAATGTCACCTTGTGAATTCTCAACACTGTCAAACGAGAGAGGCCCTGCGCTTCGCTGAATATGACCTCCACACCCGTGCTTTATCCATTCCAAACTGAATCCTTTGGAGGAAAAGTAGTCGATTGATACGAATTTTATTTGCAAGGAATTAGTTTTGGAAGTGAAAGCTTTGGGTAAAGTAGTTCCACACAGTTTTTCAGTAAAATTTTTATCAGACGTTTCCTTTATTTGTATGTAATCAAAATCACACTTAGCAGATGAATAGCTTTGTATTAACGGTCGTGCTGAGTGGTAAGTGTAAAAGGGTTGCGAAGAAAATCGAAAACGTGGCGTTCTGGGTGTATAATATCTTCTTCTATACATCGTATAAATATTAAAATCGGTAAAAGTCACATTAATCACATTACCCTTAGGCACAGTGATTGTCCATAAGCAATTCGAATTCGAAGGATATTTTTCTGGATACCCAGGACTTTCGATGACTCCATAGCTACCGCTTACATTATTATGGCAATTTGTGGTATATTGTAAAAGAAAACCTTTGCCTTCTATGAGAAAATCGGACCTGAATTTTACCATAGCAAAATTGCTAGACGTTTCAATGTTCCTCGGTTTCTTCGACGAAAGGTTACAATATTTGCCGAAGCTTTTTGCGTTAGTATTTTGACCGTCAAATATTTCCACGTAATCGTCCGAACAACCCGAAACTTCTTCTAGCTCCAAGTCAGTGAAATTTAATTGAATTTTTGATCCGCTACTTGTACTTATTTTATAAAAACATTCAGCATTCTCGCTGTATTTTTCTGGGTAGTTGGGTGATGCTATCGAACCGGCGTAGCCGGTGAGCGATCCCCCGCAGCCTCTCACTGTACCGTCCCATTCGATTTTAAATCCATTGCCGTTCAGGTAGAAATCCGAGTGAAATTTGAGAAAGACGTGATGAGTTGTCGAAACTATAGTTCTAGTTTGGAAGGACCCGCAAAATTTACCAATTAAAGGGGAATCCTTGTAGCGGCCGTCTCTTATTGTGAGATAATCACCGAGGTCGCAATTTCCTCTGATCGGTCTCTCGAGGTCAAACTGGGATATGTTTAACGAAATCTGTTGACCCGCGGGAACGCTTATCACCCAGGTGCAGTCTTTATTGGGCTCATACGAGGCCGGCCATCCGGGCGAGTAAATAAATCCGTGCGTCTTAATGTAATTTCCTCCGCAATGATTTCTCTCGTCGAGGAATTTGTACGACACCGAAAACCCATCCGAACGTATAGAGCTATCCGACACGAACTTGATCATTAAAATGTTACTCGATATAGTGACCGCGGGCGGGAGCGTCGAACCGCAATATTTGGCGAGGCTACTGTTTCCGGTGCTCCCTTCTACTGTTTCTATGAGTTCAACGTAATCCGAACTGCACGCCGACATTTCCTCGAGATCGAATCGCTGCCAAGTTAACTGTATCTGCGTTCCTATCGGGGCGATGATCGTCCACAGGCAGGTCTGATCGTTGTTGTACCGTCCGTGATTATTAGCCGGGTGAGTGATGGTAGCACTGGGAGCCTTGTAGACGCCGCCGCACTCGATATCGACGGTCGTGTAGTTCGCGTAAAACCCTCGCCCCACGATACTCATGTCGGAGCTGAATCTGAGATACATGTAGTTGTACGAGGATATCTGAGTCGGCGGGGTGAATTCGGAGCCCCCGCAGTACCTGCCCATCAACGTCGAGTTGGCGCTCGGGCCGTCCCTAACCTCGACGTGGTCGTACTGGCAGTTGTAGTATCTGTTATCCTCGATATCGAAATCTTGGAAGGTTAGTTTTATCGCCCTCCCGGGAGTAGCGGCCACAACGTACTCGCAGACCGTCTGCTTCGGGTAGGCGAGCGGGTATCCGGGCGAAACGATTACGCCGCTGTCGCCGAGGAACGTCCGCTGACACAGGGACTGATACTGGATCTTGAAACCTCCCGCGGCCATGGTGTGATCCGATTTAAAAATTATATACAAGGAGTTCGACCGAGATACGAACGAGACGGGAGCCACCTTCCCGCAGAACTTGCCGACCAGGGGCGAGCTCTCCGAGTCGCCGTCGTATATTTTTAAGTAGTCGTACCGGCACCTGAACGAGTTCTCTATATCGAACGACGTGAATTTCACAGAAATTTTTGTATCCGGTCTAGTTTTAATTTTGTATTCGCATAGCAAATTATGTAAGTAGGAGCCGTCGAAGCCGGGGGAAGCTATTTCGCCTTTGTCGCCGGTGTACAGGCCTCCGCAGCCCGGAAATCCGTCTATCGGGGCATAAGATATTTGAAAACCTTTACCCACTCCGGACTCGTCCGAATGGAAGTAGACGAGCAGCTCGGAGCCGGATGATTCCAGTGGGGCGGGCTGGGTCGAGTTGCAGTATTTACCCACGAGGGGATCTATCGTCTGCGCGCCGTCGTATACGGCGACGTAATCGAAGCTGCAGTTCTGATGTATCTCGATGTCTAGCTGATAGAAATGGAGCTGAATTCTCCTGCCTAGCGTAGTTTTGATGTGATAGTAGCAGTCGCGATTGGGCGGGTAGGGCCCCGGGGAGCCGGGAGAGCTGATGCGACCGTGGGTGGTGGCGTTGAATTCACCCCCGCATTGCGGGGGCACGCTAGTCCAGTGTAGAGAGAATCCCGTTTTAGCTACGGTGGAATCGGATCTAAACCAAAAGTACAAGTTGTTGTGACTAGATATTATGTTTCCTCCGTTAGGGAGGTCGGTTCCACAGAATCTTCCGATCAATTGACTCGCGGAGCTGCGTCCGTCGTGGATTTGAACGAAATCATAGTGACATTGAGTGTGAAATTCCAAATTAAATTTGGTGAACGTTACGTTTATTACCTTATTCGGAGCCGTGTGTATTACCCAGGCGCAGCGGGCGTTGTTGATGTAGCTGTGATTGGACAGGGGATACGTTATACTACCTTCCTCCGAGTTGAGGACGCCGCCGCACGGTTGGGAACGCGATTGACACACGTTGCCGGAAAACAGGGACGTACACTCGCACCTGAAGCCTCTGCTCGAGTTTTCGTCCGGTCGGCACGTGCCCCCGTTCTGACACGGATTGCTGGAGCAGAAGTCGTTGTATCTCTCGCAGTGCACGCCGTTGTAGCCCCGGTAGCATATGCAGCTGTAGCCCCGGCGAAGAGGGTGGCAGCTGCCGTGACTGCCGCACGGGTTGCCGTCGCAGGGATCGGTCGAGTTATGATCCGCAACAGAAATATAGCAGCCGTGTAAACCGAACCCGTCTCCCTCCATTCCGATCGGACATATACACTGGGCGACCTGACTCCCGAGGGCCGAGGACTCCACGCACTGGGCGGACGGATGACATCCCCCGTGATTGACGGCGCACGAGCCTCGCCAGGTGCAAGATACGCCGTCACCGGTGTAGCCCGGGGGACAGGGCCCACATATACGGGAGCCGATCGTGTTGTGGCAGGAGACCATGGGGCTCGTGCTGCAGCCGCCGTTGGGAACGGTGAGACACTCGTCGACGTCGTAGCACGTGAAGCCGTCGCCCTCGTAGCCGATGGGGCACGCGCCGCACCTGAAGGAGCCCGGCAAGTTGATGCACTCGACCCTGGGATTGACCGAGCACCGGGCGCCGCGGCCGGCCTCGCACTCGTTGACGTCGGTAAGGCAGGCGACGTGCGTGCCGTTCGTGGTCCAGCCCTGGTCGCAGATGCACACGATGCCGTCCCCCGTGGTGACGGGGATGCACGTCCCGTGGCCGCACATCTCGTAGTTTCCGCCGGAGCAGTCCTTCGCTTTTCTCGTGCAGTCCAGGCCGTACCATCCGGGCTTGCATAGGCACTCGTAGGAGCCCGGTCTGTTGACGCACGTGGCGCCGTTCTGGCAGCCGAGGTCGGTGCCGGCGTATATGCGACACTCGTTGACGTCCTCGTCGCAGTTGCGGCCCTTCCAGGCGGACGGACACAGGCAGTGGTAGCCGTTGACGAGGTTGAGACAGGTCCCGCCGTTCTCGCAGGGGTGACTCTGGCACTCGTCGGTGCCTCGACTGTTTAGTCTGTTTTGAAGAGTTCTCACTCTAATATTAAGAGTTCTGATTCTCTGGGACAGAGTCGTTATATTTTGCTGAATACTGCTGGCCAGCGATGAAGCTGCGGTTTCGAGCTGGTCGATTCTATGCAGCAGGTCTCCGGGCACGTCCGCATTCTGGGTAGGGAGGGACACTCGGTTGTAGTCGGATGTCCTGTTGATGCTCAGCAAATTCACGTCGCCCACGTAGACGTTGGACTGGGGTCCGTTGGGTCTTATGTGGACGTTTCTGCCGTAGGCCGGCTGTATGATGATATCGCCGTCGACAGTTTTTATCTTCGGTCTGTCCTGGTACACATCACATTGGAACTGAACTAGACACATGTAAAAGAGAAACAAACGCGCTATGAAAGCCATTGTCCATGCTCGCGGCTCTGGACTTGGTGGCTGACTGAAATTGTTTTCGGATAATCACAAATCGCTCTATTCACGGGGCGTACTCCTACGCCCACTTTCGAGATAACGAGAGGCAATGTGGTCTTAATCTGAGTAATCGGTACGTGCCATTTGTTTAGAAAGTTCTGGTAATTGATAACTATAGGCAATCCGGCCGACTTTGTCCGCATTTTTTTTATTAAATAACGACGCAAACGAGCAAACGGGTCACCTGATGGTAAGCAACTAACGTCGCTCATGGACACTCGCAACATCCGAAGAGCTGCAGGTGCGTTGCGGGCCATTTAAGAGGGAATACGCTCTTTTCTTGAAGGTTTTCAGGTCATATACATAGGCATAAACATAAATATGGAAGAAGCTGAAAAAGCTCGCAGTAAATAGCGTGCTATTTGACACGTAATACGATCTATTTCTAATCTCTATTCTCTATCTATTAAAAATAATATAAATTTTAATATTCTAATATAAATATATTATTATTGTTCTTGTTATTGCTTCTTATCGTTCGTGACCGTTAATGAATAAAATTGTGTCAGAGTAGTTAATGTTTGTTCAGCTTACACACACGAGTAGGTACGTTACGTTTCAACAAACATTCCAATGAAAATTTTAAAGATGATTACGTGTTACGTCATGGACCATGGTCTATAGCAGCGGTCGTCACACTTTACTGGCCAAGGGCTACAGATAACAATGCGAGTGCCAGCACCGGGTCACAGAGTATATTGTGCAGGGCGCTCCAAGGCGCCAGGGCTCCAGGGCGGTTCCACACTAATGCCTTTTTTACACCTACCGAGTA
>DWUD01000101.1:0-12267 GCA_018236485.1 Plebejus idas
TGACGCCAGATTGATGGATCAGATTGATGACAATTTGACCGTGTAACCTCTGCCTAAGAGCAAGAACACGTTAGGCGAAGTACACGTGATTATCGAGTGTCACAATGCAATATTAGGAACAGTATACCGAAAATTTCCGTGCGAGCAGTGACTAGCCATTAGCCAATGTACGATTTTCTGCGTGCTCCGTGGCCGGACTTTAGCGATCTATAGTAATTCGTAGCTGAAGTGTGTGCGTGTGGATCAACCCAAAACTTTGTATAATGGTAACAAAATTAACATTGTACAACCACACACATAGACGGACTAGACTAAACTGCTTTGATTGCTCAAGACAGTCTCGTGTGATTGGAGACCTATGAAGAAGCGTTCGTAATTGATGTTCTATTAAACGATACCTTACTATATGTCGCGATTTTACGGCGTACTGTGATAATTTACAGTGAGTTCAGAGCCTACTTTACCAACCCGTTAAAATAAATTAATCGTTGATTAAATATGTTATCTCTCTCACATTAGCGACCTATCAGACGGAGAGCAGTCACGCGTTCAACCGTTCAAGCGGTCAGTTTTGCATTATTTGTATTACGTTACATAGATATAATTACACAGTTCTGACCGCGTCAGAATTCCGCTCCTGTGTGACTGACCGCTTGCATGTACAATGCGAACACGCAGAACGCTTTAACGCGCGACCGCTCTCTGTCTGATAGGTCCCTTAGGAAAAGATAAAGTATGATAATACATAGAGTTTTGACAAACGATTAACTCTAATAGACATTAATGTTTGGAGTTTAAACAGCGTTTTTAACCGGTAGTAAGGTTCAAAAGAGATTACAGACATTATTTAGGGTATTGTATCGATTTAATATCAAATTTTCAGTAGAAAATAATGTAGACTTAACGTCACTACCTATTTGCCTGCAGGCGGTTGCAGTAACCAAACCGTTTTAGAATAAATTTATTGCTACTGATACTAGTCTTAGCGTAATATTAAATGCATATAAAAGCTAAAAAATAATTGTCGTTAAGTAATATCTTCGAATTATTATTATAAGAGCGCATACTAATAGAATCAACCTTAAAATGATATGTATAAAATGACATACATGATACAATATTGATTTCATGTACTTAATGAATATTTTGTATGAATATTACATATTCTGTAATAAATCAAAAATATTTTTTGCTTCATTCATCAGTCATCACAAATATTCAAATACAAAACGTATAAGTGATATAAAAACGTATAGAAATGAATAATATTCCGCGTGCACAACAATTTCTCTCAATAAAGGTTTTTTTTTCAATTAAATAAATTATACGAGATTTTCTCGTAAATCAAATACAAAGTAGTTTAAGATCTAATTGAGATCTGATTTAATAAAAAATCTTATTATTTGATTTGTCACTTGAATCTATCAGTATACACTCGTCCCCTTTCAATGTCCTATTGACTAATTTCAAGACTTAAATATATATTAGAAAATTATGAAACATAGAAAAGTAAAAAAAAAAACAATATTAAAATTAATAGAAATAAGACATAAATCATTAGAAATGCACAATCATTCCTCAATGCCAATCAAGCTATTTGCCTTTGAAAACTTAAGACAAAGTTTAGAATTATATAGACATAAGTAGATGAAGTATGTAGATTGTAGATGTAACCTAACATGTGCAACATGTGTGCAATTACCCATTTTTAGGGTTCCGTACCCAAAGGGTAAAAACGGGACCCTATTACTAAGACTTCGTTGTCTGTCCGTCTGTCTGTCTGTCTGTCTAGGCTGTAACTAAAGAACCGCTATAGCTAGACTTCTGAAATTTTCACAGATTGTGTATGTCGGTTGCCGCTATAACAACAAATACTAAAAACAAAATAAAGGTAATTTTTAATCCCATACAAGAAACGTGATTTTTTTGGCCTTTTTTGCTCGTAATCAATAATGACAACAGCTTGGCATTTGAAACTTTCACAAAATCCTTAATTATATTTGTAATTTAATAATTATTAATAAAATTAAATAAATACTTAAGGGGCTCCCATACAAAAAACACAATTTTTGGCCTATTTTCGCTCTAAAACGGTACGGAACCCTTCGTGCGCGAGTTTGACTCGAACTTGGCCGATTTTTTTCCCTCATTTTGAACAAACCTTGTAACTTACCTATGTCATCATCTAGCTAAATATATCTGGCTGTATAAAATCCACACTTCTTTTGATGTTAAATCCTAGTCATAAAGCCTTCATTTATGCAAAAAAAACCTAACATTTTCCATCCACTTATGTCCCTAATTATTCAGTTAATATAAATTAACTCTTATACATCATCAGATGTATAGCGTATAGTGTATACAGTACAGCAAGTTTTGCAAGATTTTGTAACATTTGTCCTTTTTAATTTTAGCACAAAAAATAGTACAGTGCCAAAAGTGATAATGCGCATAGGAATTTTCGTCATTCTTCGGCAATAGAGACAATTCATATGATATTTACTTCTATTTCTTTCGAACAAGATGCAAAATGCAAAAGCATTATTTGGGGCTCTCATGTTTTATAGTTGGGTGTTTCCGTGATTACGACAATTTGCGAAAATTTGCACGCACAATATTAATTTTGGAGTACTGTAAACACAGTTTTATGTATTGATAGAATAAATTGAATATTCTTGTAATTAAGTTTCTAGCTTGAAAATACGATAGATTTTATATTTTTACTTGTATTAAAATTTGTAAACAACATGGCAAAACACCCGATTATTGGAACTTTAGGATTGTATTTTACAGAAAATTCCTAGTATTAGCATTCATAGTATTTTAAACCAAAACCTAGTGCAAATAATAAGATCACTGCCATATATAGGGTAGTTTAACCTAAATAGTAGTACATTGAAATCATGACTTTCAAAACTGGCTGTACAATATACGTTGACAACCTCTATTTGTTTTATCACAATAACTCATTTGATTAACGTGCAACCGCCTTCATAGTCATATGAAATTTCTTGTAGCATTAAATAATAATATACAACAAATTTGTCTTACAAACAATTATATACAATGTTGAATATATTTATACAAATCCCTAAGGAATATACTTAAAGCTAACACACCCCATCTAGGTCAATGACCTTGACTATGCGATGAGTATTGCCAAATATTGCACATAACATGTGAAAACATATGCCATTGTTGAAGTTTTGCAGTCCATTAATTTTTTTTCAAAAATGATATGCCGATAACTCATATTATTACTTATTTTTAAGACACATTCATCATTCATACACTCTAAGTTTTATTCTGATGACAACATAAGCTTTGTTGAGGTTTTTGTAACCAAAAAAGTTGTGAAAATCATAATATCTAACCCAACAAAACTCAAGAAAACTAGAAACAAAACTAAGAAAATTAAAATACACACATCAACAAAGTCAAAGCAAAAGTTTATTTCATATTATAATAGTCAATATTCTTAGGCTTTGTTGATATGTCTTAAGTTAAACAATTATTGTTTTCTTTTTTCTGTTAAAAAATTGAGATTAACAAATAACTGTTTGGGTTTGTAAACTGCTTTAGTTACAATATTGTAAACTAAAAGTTCACAATATTTTTATATGTCCATATTAGAATTACACTTTCATTGAAGGCATATATGTAATGTAACCAATTGATAATGATAAATAAATAAATAGGTAGTTGGCAAGGTATTGGCAAAATCTCAATAGACTTTGGAACCATTGAAATTTAGATCAAAATGGATGGAAGTTCCAATCAAACTCTATGAACATATTTGAGTAAAATATATTAAAAATAAATATTTAATAGTATTTTAGACCAGCTAAAATACTAAATATATTATACTAGTTCCTTAGTAATAAAAATATTTATACAGTTGAGTTAATATGAGGTCTGCAGTTTTGGTCAGTCATGATTATTCCAATAGAAAAGATAACAGAAATTGTATATTTATTTGTTGTGTAATTTTACGGAATTTATTTCATAAGAAGTATATTTAAACAAGTCATAATGTATCATAATATTATAGAATATAAAATGGTGTAAAATAAGTTGTAAAATAAATGACATACAAAGATGTATATTATATAATAAAGACAATATGGCATGTATGTTGAAATAAACCACTTGGTTTTTTTGACATCAGAATTCAGACCTAGTTGAATATGAATTTTTCAATTCTTAAAATATATAATATTCATACACGTCATATTGGTATTTTAATCTAAATCTCAAGGTGTAACTGTTTGTTATTTTTGTGTGTACCAATACACTACCAACCTGTGATGTCTATTGTGATAGATGTTTCAAAAATAATTTCCCTAATTTCAACCATATTATGTAATAATGAGATTCCATGTGAGGCACAAAGTAACACAGTAACATTAACAAAAATATAAAATTTTATGTTATATTAATATTCATTCGTGCAGAATAATTTAATGCACAAACTTAAATACACCTCTAATAACTTTAAGTTAATCATTGAGCTTTCCTTTTATACAAATAAATAATATGATAAAGTACATTACTATTAATGGGAAATTATTATTATTAAATTTTATTCTATATTTACAAATATCATTAAATTAATAACTGTACATTAGAGATTTATATAACTGTCCAGTTTACCTCCTAGAACGTGGTTTGTATCACCTCACTTCACAGTGTTTATTGACGGCGACGGGCAGGGTGGAGGCAGACGGGGTGGAGGTAGCGGTCGCGTCCGCGGAAGTCCCCTCCACTGGCGTACTCCCCGTCTCGGCCTCCTTCATCACGTACCCGGAACCTTGCGAACTTCGCGCGAGTTTTAAACGTATAGGAGTCACTTTATCAGTCCGAACCTTGCGCAGAGACGAGTTGTCGGAGCTAAAGGGGGGGTCTATAGCTAGCGGGTCGCGCGCGGTGGGGTCGTAATCGAACGGGTCGATTGCGGCCGCACCCTCACCCGACTCCTCTTTACCGTCCTCGTCTTTAGTACGCTTTATCTTTATCACCAACCTAGTGGCACTTTCACTTTCACTATTAATCACTTGAAGTTTCTCTTTTTCAGTCTTTTTATCTTTTTTCTTTTTCTTCTTTTCGCTCTTGTCGGGCTTGTGCTTGCTCGACTTCTTGCAGGTCTCGTTTCCTGACTCCTCCTCATCCTCGAAGTCTGCCATAACCATTTTCCTGAACTTCATACTTTCGCGCTTTATCACGTCGAAACCTGGGGTAGGCACCGTTTGGAGACGTTTCTTAGGGGGTCGGAACTGTGACTTTTTAGTTGAGCACGTTGTAGCGTCCTCGTTGACGGACGGGAACACGTTCGAACCGAACTTAATTTTTAATTTCGGTGCAACAGGCGACGTGGCACTGGAACGATCGGGTTTTGTGTTGACGCGGCCACGGCGTTTGTGTGCTTGGTTCGAGCTGGCGGTAAATGACGGTAATTTTGGTTCTTCGGCCGGATCCACGTCATCATTCATCCTGACTTCCAAGTGCCGGAGCTCACGTGACAGACCACTCGTGGTCTTCCGCTTTTTCTTTTCTATGGGTGTGTCACAAATTTTATAGTCTTCTCTTGTTGGTATGCTGGTCATAGACGCCACAGCTTTAGGTATAGTTATAACGGCGCGCGCTAGGGGCTGCGGTGCCGCGGGCGGCGGTATACTTCCTACTGTTGAGGTGTTACCTGGGTCGTCCATATTCATATCTTGGGTCCAATATTGACGTAGCAACTCTTTTTTACGCATACGCCGCAAATTGGTTGACCCGGACATCATTGTATTGGTAGAGCTGCATGAGGCATTTAATATATTCGTAGACGGCTCGTGTATAGGTGCCGGCGGTTGCGGGGCCACTGGTTGAACGGAGCTCGTTGAGTAATTGGCATCCAAGAATGGGCCTTTTATCTTTACCTTCAACTGATTACGAGAATCACTCAAAGATACTTTAGGTAGTTGTGGCGTAAATATCTCTTTAGCGGGCTCTATAGTTTCTTGTTTTCCAGGGGCCGTCGGAGAGCCCGGTCTTGGGTGGCTAGCCATAAGGGCACTGTGCAGTTGTTTTTCGGCATCTTCATCTATGTCTATAAGTTGTTGATCAGCGGTTCCACTAGCGAAAGCTAGTAAGTGGCTATTGTATGCGTCATTGGCAACTGGGGCAGGGTTATCGAAAGGATTGTAAGTTCTCATATCAACCGGCCCTGGTAATACTGGCTGAAGCCCAGCACCAGAATTACTTTTACTTGATGCAGGCTCCGACGAGTCCAAGGTCTTGGGACTATTTGATTTTTCTTGCTTTAGTTCAGCTGTTGATCGCTTGTTAACAGGTAGAGGACTTGTAGTTCGTGGCGATTGTGATGAATCTTTGTATGAGTTTTCCGATTTTCGGTCGTCTTTGACATCAATCGATTTCCGTCTTTCTCTGAGAGCTTTTAAGCCAACACCGTCATTGGCTATTTCTTCTTCAAAGTCATAAACAGTTCCTACTAATTTACTTGCAATTGAATTACCCATATAATCGACATTAGTATAGTTGTGCATTGCTTGTCCTCTGCTCTTAGACCGACCACGACCTCTCTGACTTCGATTGCTTCTATTATTTGATCGCTTGGTACCTTTTGGAGGTTCCGATTGTTTTGGTGAAATGCCAGGGCTTTTGCCAGGTGATTTTCCAGGGAACTTAGTAACTGCTTTTGGAGGTTTGGCAGGTGATTTTGAATCTTGTGGTTGAATTATCATAACCGCCTCGCTACTATCACTTGACATTTTTGTTGAAGTTCTTGCGTTACTCGAATCGTTGAAAGAATCGATGCTGGGACTTGATACAACATGAATTGACATCTTATCGCTTCCAGTAACATCAATATCATCCCTTGGCGAATCCATAATTTTCGGAGTCGGCGAAGCTATCATAGCCGTAGTTAGAGCAATATTTTGGGACGAAGACGTAAAAGCCGCAGCACATAATGGAAAAGATGGTTTAGGCAGTGGCTGCATAAGAGGGGTGGTAAATGGTAGGCCAGTGCCATAAATACTTGGACCTGGAGATGGTAGTGGCAACTGAGACGATGCACAAGCACCGGGTGCGAAAAACGGCAATGAGCTTATTGGATTCAAGAATGGAGATGCATCCGGAGGACAGCTTGTGTATTGGTTCAAGGACATAGGTGGTTCAACGCGACATGAATATGCAGGCATCGGTAGATAGGGGTCGATTTCTGGCAATATTGGCCCTCGACGTGTCTCTGTCTCGATATGAGACTTGGTATCTGTTTTTTGCGAACATAGAGATACATCTGAATTAGTACTAGAAGCTGATGAACGGCGAGTTGTTATTTTACTTTCCCTCCATTTAGAGTCGCTGCTTACGTAAGGAGATGATATTGTTGCACAGTCTGAATGGATTACTGAATTGTTATTGTCATAGGTTTGGTTGTCTTGAGTAAGATCTTGTTCATTGCTTATAATAGAATTATCAACGACTGATAAAGATTGAGAATCATCACTTTGTTTAGATAATGAAATAGTGTCTCCAATTTCTGATGCCGAATTTATAGAGAGCACTGTTTTAGGTTCTTTTACATCTTCAGAATATGATACTGTATCATACCTTTCCTCGTTAATATTTTCAATGTGCGATTCATGTGCAGTTGGTGGTCCAGATATTTCGATCCATTTACCACTCTGATCCTGTGATAATTTCATTTCTTTAGCTTCAACTGCAGTGTCATGTTGCACCAAGTTAGTAGATTCGTTTACAGATCTTACAGTATCGTCTTGCTTAGAGAGCATTTGAGTGTCTTTTATATGCTCTGCTTCAAAACTCTTTTTGTCTTCCAGATCATGGTCACTCTGGGGATCAATTCTTTCATTCTCTACAGATGTTTTATCAGCATGAATGTTTATATCATCAGTAGCTGGAATGTCAGCCGGAGCTTTCTTATTAATTAACTGCACTCTCAATCTGTCAACCAGATTAAAGGTTTCTTGAACGCCCTGTTCCTTAGAATCTTCTTTAAACAAGAGTTCGGGATAAGGCGCAAACGGTTTCAAAATTTCATCATGATTGAAACTATCCTCAACTGCCAACATATCAAATTCAAACAATTCGTTATCTTTTGATTGTGGTGAAAACATAGGTCGGTTTTGAAATGGATTAACAGTTGATGGAATTTTAGCGCTTTTAGAAATCTCAACAGCCTGAACATTACTAGCGTCTTGAGTTATGAATTTCTTGTCAGGATCAATTATGGAACGCTTTCTTGTATTTCGGGCAATTGAACTGTCCACATCCATAGGATCCATAGTTCTAGCATCCATAGGTGTTTTAGGTGACTTAATCATGGTATTTTCATTGAGATTAGCTTGAATTTTTGCAATCATTTTCAAACTACTCTTATCAGCGAAATCTGAATCCAAGCATTTATCTTCTGTCATGTACTTTTCATGATCACCAGGTTTCTCAACAGGAGGTGGTTGAAGTTTAGGACTGGAAGCTTTAGGTAGCCAGGTTTTGTCAGTGTCATTGAAATCTTCAGTAATTCCTGGCTGTATCCTATCATCTAAAATATCTACAGGAGCAGTAAAATCTTTATCAGCTACAGAAGCAACTTTGACAGTTGGTGATAAAATTTTGGTCTCAGCTATTTGGGAATCTCGTCTACTTTGACGTCTTTCTCTTATAGGAACGGATGCAGATAAGGGAGCACGGGCATCTTTCGGGGAAGACAATGTTTTCTTTTCAGCTGTCTCCCTAATACTCATTCTTCTGTTAGACACTACCTTCTGTTTTGCATCAATACTCTTTCTCGGGCTAGTCTTTGTAGATGAATTGTTTTCTATATCCTTACCCTTTGTCTTGTCCTTATCCTCGATGGACTTACTGCGTCCTTTACTTGTTGCGGATTTTGTAATGGCCTTTTCTTCAATTTTGGTTGTTTCTTGTTCAATAATTTCCTTCTTCGGTTCATTATTTACCTCCTCGTCCGCTTTCCGTTTCGCAACTGTAAGTTCAGCGGACTTGCTGCTCTCTTTAGAGGTCTTAATTTGTGAAGTGGTGCTTGCGGACTCGTCTTTAGATGGTTTTCTCTGTCGGGTATCAGACTTATTAAGCATATTTCCGCTTGAAGCAGTGCTTCTGGTCCGAGCACGTGTGGCAGCACGCGTATCGTTGGATCGGGTTGATTCCTCTCCTTCAATAGACGATGATGATACCCCAGGCTCGGGCGCCCGTTCGGAAGTTTTAAGCTTCTTGTCTGGGGCCTTGCGTGGGGAAGCATCAGTTGAGAGGCTTTTGCCCTTTCGGCGTCTACGGGGACGCTTTGGAGAAGGACTTCCAGATCCGGATCTAGATCCTCTTGAACTTTCAGAATCACTTGAGGCACTAGTTGAAGACAGTGGTCTTGACACCTTGTCAAGAAAGGGCAAGTCCACTGTAGGTCTAGAGCCAGGTGGAGAAAACATGGATGGAGGCCTTTGAGCTGGTTTTATCTCACGAGCTTTAGCTGTAGGTTTAATACTAGGCTTCTCTTGTTCATCTTCAGAACTTGACGATGATGAATAGCTACTGCTACTTGTATTAGACGATGAACTGGAAGATTCCTTTTGTGGTGACTTACTTTTAATGTCCTCCTTTTTCGTAGGTGTCTTTGATACATCAGACTTTTCGATTTCTTTCTTTTTATCTGCTTCAGTGGATTCACCAACAGGAATTTTAGAACCTAATCCACTTTTAATATGGGCGGCCGCCTTCTTCGCTGCTTGTCTTTGCGGTACATATGCAATTGGTTCTTTTTCAACCTCCTTTGACATTTTCTTCTTCTTTTCAGGACTTTCTTTAATCTCCTTTCCCTTGCCCTTTATTTTAGGCTTATTTTTGGCATCATCGCTACTTACTTGTTTTTCTGGTTCATCCTTTTTAGTTGTAGTTGTAGATCTCATATTTTCAGACGCTTTCTTAGCAGCTTGTCTTTGAGGAACAATTAAATCTGTTGGATCTTTTTTCTTAGAAAATTTAATGTTTTCTTTATTTTTAGCCACTTCATCACTTTCTTTTGGTTTAAGGAGTGGCTTTTTCTCTTTATTCGAAGGTTTCCTTCCCCTTTTCTTTGGAGCAGGCTTCTCTTCTACAACAGGTGTTTTCTTTTCGGGCTGTGTAGGTATAAATTCTTTCATTGCTGCTTTTGTTCTTGGCAGTGACTGTTGAGAATCATTCTCATGGGGGGATTTTTCAATTTTTGATTTCTCAATCTTAGCTCTATCCGATTTAGTTTTATCATTTTCAACTTTATCAGAAGTTTCACTGCTATCCGAGTAAATGTCAACAGTGAATTTATTATTTCTTGTGGATCTCATTGGAATCAAATCATCACTATCAGTTCCAGACTGACCAGTCTTGCCTGCAGCCATTTCCTTTTCCATTTGCTGCAGTGTTTTACTACGCGTACGATCTTTCTTTGTTCGTTGCTTAAAAGCTTCTTCTTCACTACTACTTTCAACAAGAGCTTTAGATTGAGGAACTTTCTTCTTTTTCCTGTCAATCTTGGTAGGAGACTTTTTGGCTCTACTCTTTGGAGAAACTTTCTTCTTTGGAGATGTTGAGGTTTTCTTAACATCATCATCAGTGCTAGAGCCGATGGTCCGCCCGCGATATTTTGAATTACGACTTATTTCGGCACCACTTTCTTCACTTGAAAGCCCGCTGTACATGCTACCACTTCTTCGTGAACCATTCACATAATGTTTCTTATATGGATTTGCTGATCTACAGCCACGTACAAGACCATTTCGATCTTTCTTTTTCTCGTCACTGGATTCTTGGGGCGCTATTCGAGCTAACAAGTCATCAAAGTCATTTTTATGGTCTGGAGCATTAGGATGGGAGTAAAGTCTGTCGTATATCGAAGGCCCATGATTGGCTTCAATGATTGCATCTAGATCCAGGCCAGATATAGTTGTATCACAAGAAAGAACTGCCACTTGTTTATGAAATGTCTGCTCTCTCATACGGAAGAAAGAACGTGATAATTTCTCTCTTCTACTCACCATGTAGCATAAGTTACGAACTCTTTCAAGATCTTGCCTTAACTGTACAAACATTTTCATTTTGTCAAGATCAGCCTGCTCTTGTCTATGAGTCAGAAGCTCATTATCATCTGATTTGGGTGGTAGTAAAGGACGATTGTGACCAGCACGCCTCTTTAACTTCCAATAATTATAAATGTAATTGATAGCTTCTTGGTCGACGTCTAGTAAGTGTGTACTTATATCTTTAACACTGACATGTCGATCAAATTCTGCTTCAATTTCAGAAAGTCGTGCTGCACGAGCTTGGGATTTTTCTTCTGACGTCATATCTTTACGACGTTTTCTTTTAACTTCTTCTTCTTCAGATCCAGATCCAGCACATTTTTCTTTCTTGGAATTGACACTATGTTTTTGACAATACGAACGCAGTTTCACACCATCATCAGCATTTTCATCTTCAATTATTGCTCGCATTTCTAGTCCATGTTTAAATGCACATGTTACGTGGTATGCAGTTTTGCAAGTCTTTACTGAACACTGTATACAGGCACCTTTACGTTCACGACAAAGTATGCACACTAGAGACCAACGTGAAGGAGGTATTGAAGTTATTTTTGTAATGGGTTCCATCTTTTCCGCACAACCAATCGATACCTCTGGTATCCATAAGACACAACTGACATGTGCCCATTTGTGTCCTGAGGGAGTGCACTTCATAGCACCTCCAAGGTTGGGACACAACACGCAAGTAGGCCTTACGCCAGCTCCGCAGGGTCGACATAGCCATTGACCTAAAATATTTAAGTTTATTGTATTATATACAGAACGAGAATATTATATAGAAAAAAGTTAAATTTATCAAGGTCACTTAAAAATCCTTCAATTATCACTTACCATCTGGAATAACAGTTATTCCATAGCAGGCTTGGTGCACACAAATATTACATGAATCACAAAAGACCATTTCATTCCCGTCTTCGGAATCTGGAGACCGGCAAACGTCACAAATAACATTTTCGTCATACTCGATGCCTAGGCCTTCTTCAGACTTCATAATTGCTTGAATTTTGTCCCAAGTCCGAACCTGTGAAACATATGAATATGAATAGTAAAGCTCCTGTTAATTATTTAATTTATTTAAATTTTATTTAAATAAATTAAATAATTATATATTTAAATAAATATAAAAACACTAAAAAAGATATAAATAAATAGTAAATTTACTACAAAATAT